>JAHZMV010002421.1:0-23396 GCA_027743765.1 Coecobrya sp. COE2 | reverse complement strand
ACAAAACTCAGAATTCAGAACCGAAAAACCGAACGGCAAGTCAAAAGCTTATTTCCTCGCAAGCAAGACAAGTCGCGCAACCAGAATTGGGACACGAAAACAGTGATTTTTGTGACGTGACGTGTAGGCAAGATATTTACACTGAATTGCTCTATTCGCTCTGTATGAATTGCAGGTTCAAAATTGTGATTCAGAATTCAGACTTCAGTTCTGACTGACTAGCGTACAAAATTACGAATAGACTATTCAATAGACTGAATGTGACGAAGATACACACAGAAAACGAAATAATGTGCAGATGGAGATGTGTAATTTCGTGTTCAGTTCGTCCACTGCGTACATAGGAACCGTCTACATAGTATGCATTACATACGTACAATTTTACTAACTCTCACTAAACCAACATTAGAAAAAATGGGTATATAGAAATGTTACATAGTGGATTTCATAGTAAATGGCATAAGACTTGGGTTTTACTATGCGAAGCTAATCTACTTTAGTAAGTAATGTGGTGCATACCAAGGAGCTGTAAATCTGTATTAAAGGAACCCAAAATCAAAAGCTAGAGCTGTATGTGTTTCCTGTGAGAAACTGATAGGGATAACGTTAATGTAGTGGTGACCTTCAATGAGTAACCTACTCCTTCTCCTAATTTAACATTTGGGTTTTTTGTTGCCGGAGCAGAAAGAAGAAGCAGAGCCGAAGCCGAATGCAGAGTTTTTTCATTGTTCATCTTTCGTTTTTTACAGCAGAGATGTAGCATTCACACTTCTCATAAGAGAAAATTGGGTTTATCATCAAAGCAAACAGAAAATCTATGCACTCCACAAACACGCTTTTGGAGTGGAGGGGTAGAACAAAATAGAGATTTTTCTGAGTGCATAGGAGGAAAAAAACACTCCAAAAACATGACTATCATGACTCATTCTCACAAGGTCCATGAAAAACGCAGAACATACGATATAGGAAAAGCGAATGCTGAGTAGTAAGTAGTAAGTAACCCCTGTGGAGAATCAGAATTATTTAGAAAGGATGAACATTTCTTGGAATACGACGGTTATAACGGGAAACACCCATTTCACCCAAAAATGTAATAAATATAGTAAATAAATGGTAATCCGAAAATAAGTGGANTGAGTGGAGTAGGAACCCCTGTGGAGAATCAGAATTATTTAGAAAGGATGAACATTTCTTGGAATACGACGGTTATAACGGGAAACACCCATTTCACCCAAAAATGTAATAAATATGGTAAATAAATAGTAATCCGAAAATAAGTGTACATCCCAGGGTATATTACTAGACAAAAATGCAATATTGGTAGTATATGTATGAGATGTATTGATGTAAGTTTTCAGTAATGGACAAACTGATAATGATCAACAACAATTTATATTGACCGCATGATTATGGTTCTTGCTCTGCATTCGTGCGATTCCGCAGGTAGATTTTAGGATATTTATGATGATACGTGCCAGGTCGGGCATCAGTCGGATAATAATAGGTAATAATAATACCTATGTTCCCGTGCGCTCCGATCTAAATAAAATACATACTTCTCTTTGCAACAAAAATTTATGGAATATCGTTTATCTTTTGGATAAAAGTACACAGAACAAAGCGCGTTACACGCGATAGTTCTAATTACTATTTCTAAATAAATATATACTTCTCTTTGCAACAAAAATTTATGGAATATCGTTTATCTTTTGGATAAAAGTACACAGAACAAAGCGCGTTACACGCGATAGTTCTAATTACTATTTGTACACAAGTGAAAGCCGGGCTTTCAAAGCCCAGAAGCAAACCGTTGTGATATGTCCCATATGTATATAATGATAAATGGAGAACGAAATAATGAATTAAAGTTTTCATTTTGCTTCTTTTTGAGCAAATATGTACATAAGCCATTGAAAAGAATCTCGTATTCATGTTGATAATAAAGCTTTTACTGATACTCCGATTTGTTAGTTTCCAGCTACTAGAAATGAGAAAGTGTTTCACTATGCCCCAAAAATTATTGGAATCCTATAAAAATATTTAATGAAGTAGGAATTCCATGTTTTGATTGAATTATTTCACTGGTCACACCTTTCTACGTGACGTCCTTAGCATTGATGTCATAAAAATGGCTTTGTTTCAATGAGCATACTTCACGGACTTAATGATAAAATGAAGTTTTATTTCCGTAAAACAAAACTTAACGCACCCTCTGCTAGTCACGGCGGCTGTTGAAAAGGGTTAGCTCTGTTGATAAGCTTGAAGAATCATATTATGCCATAAAATGATTTTATCAGCATACTTGTTTCATTTTCTATAAAATCCTTCTGCACATTCGTTGCTTTTTTGGGGATCATCGCTTATCTTTATAGTAAATCCTCCAGCAGCGGATTTATGCAAAATACCGTCAATCATTACTCATTATCAGAACATTTACCATATTATTGGATAGATATCCAAAAAGGTAAAAAATATAGTGTTTTTTACCTCAACTCATCACTGATATTATTTGTTCATCTGCCTCTCTGTAGATGTATGACGTAAAGTATTCAAAATCGAAAAATATCGAGTAGGCATGCTCATCACAACAGGGATTATATTACAAATTGCACGCATCAGTCGACTGATAAGACCCAAAACAATACAGTAATATAAGATTGATAACGTTGAAAACTATGTGTTATCCAGCGTCAGAGAGAATGGCTGGAATGTCTTGCTGACGAAGGAATGGAAACACTCATGGATTCAAGGAACAATTTCATGCAACTCTCAAAACTGGATTCTGGGTGCAAATTGTAATTCTATCTGTTTTTTAAAAGTACAAAAATATTCACGGTAACATGTCAGCCACAGCGAATGATATAGATGTAAGTAAAGTCACATCTTGTAAATGATAAAAAACGGTTCAGTAAAGTGGGGTTACAGAGAACTCGTTTCAATATTTTTTTAGGATCTCAAGAAAGACCTGACGCTTGTCGTAGGCATTATTGGCGGTGTGCTTGCTGGATTGATAGCTGTCGTGATAATTATTGTGGCAACAATATGTGCAAAAGTTTCCAGGTGGGATATTGACTAACATTTTACATGAAATCGTTTAAGCATGCAATTGGATGCTCATGTTGTTTGTGTCTGTTTTATCTAAAATTATGTCCAACTTTCAGCTCGAAGAAACAACTAGACACGATTCATATGTCGTTACGATCGATAGAAAAGGACATGAGTAAAACGCAGGTTGCTTTGGATAGATTCCCGAAGAATATAGTACAGTTCCCAATGAAGCCACCTTCAATGGCTGACGATGATGACAGATCAGGGTAATTAATTATATTATGCGCTTTTATGTGGATATTTTACGCTTGTCATTTTCATAATACTAGAGCTAAGGAATGTTCAGAAACAAAGTATGCATTAATTAATAATAATTACAGAACGGAGCCCGCTTCGCCGATATTTTTTCGAAAGGGATACACCCCAACTCCATTAGCATCTTCATTGATATCAGTGACAGAAATTCCAGCAGAAAACCAAGTGGCCCATCACCCCTTACACAGGAATAACGCAGCACCAATACGAAAACAACAGGGACCTCCGGTGCCACCTAAACGAGCTCAGAGTTTTAACAATCATGCGTTTTATTCCTGAATTTAATTAACATAAAACTATTATTGAACAGTATTTTGTCTACTATGAATAAAAACGTATTAATTTAATAGAAACAGCATTGCCTATTTGACTTTTAAAAGTCATTACTAATTCATTAACAGACCTTTGAACTACCTAACTAATAATCATAAATTTATCTCGTGTTACAGAAAGGTCATGCATCTTCGTGTTCACCTGTACATAATGAATGGCTTTTTAGGAGTTGATGGAAATGTATTGTAATAATGTACATGTGTGTGTCTCCGCATAATTTATTGATGATCTCACACACGAATTCTAGAAATGACTCATTGCTATTATGTTTGTGTCATGCACGCAAAAACCATCAATGAAAAGGGTTTTATAGGTTGGTTACATTATTAGCCCATATTTTATGTCGTCCGTTGAAGCTGGAAAAGCTTGTTATTCTACAGGGTACAAATAATCATACTGTAAATACATCGGCACAGCGTAATTGATAATCCTTTTCTATGAAAACAGGATCTCATAATTTCCCACATGTCTACTACGAACATCTTTTCAATTTATTAGTTTTCAGAAGATGCATTACACTTGTGCAAAATGCTAAAAACATGTTTACGATGAATATATCTTTGTGTGAGCCAGAATAATAAATACATCAATGCCTTGCCTTTGTGGCTTTAAATAAAGATGAAAATGCTCAAAATACTTTATATCAAGCGGAATTAGTGAATTGACTTCATTTCAGCAGAGAGTTGAGTACGAACTTCTCAAAACTAGGCTACAATTATGGATCCAATTTGGAGAAAGTTGCTATTTTTGTGGCTAGCATTGTTAAATTTTTATCAATGCAGTGCTATAGGTAAATTGAAGTTTCCATTTTTCATTAAAAACATAATATACCGAGTAGTAGGGCCTTTAATGTATTTAAAATAATATTTTTATAGAATCTGGATCAATAATTCCGTTGTACATTTACCCAAAAACTGAAAGTGGGGGAAATGCATGGCAAAAACTGTTTGACGCTTATAAAGCCTATCCCATCAAAACTTGGGCTATAGTAAACGTAAACAGTGGTCCTGGAGGAAGACGTCGGGATGCTAATTACGTGAACGCAATTAGAGAACTTCATACAGCCGGAATAAATACGCTGGGCTACGTTTCCACCAATTACAGCAGACGAAGTATGACTACCGTGAAAGCTGAAATGGATCGTTGGAAGCAATTGTACAACACAAATGGGATATTCTTTGATGAAATGGCATACGATGATGATAACACCAAGGTTGAATACTACCAGAACGTTAACAACTATGCTAAATCATTGGGATATACATTCACTGTGGGCAATCCAGGAACACGAACCAATCCAAAATATTTTGCCACCGTGGATAACATTGTGATTTTCGAAAGTGACACAGGGTTTCCGAATAAGGACCTGATTTGCTCACAAGACTTGAACGGAAAGGATCGGAACAGTGTGAGCATTTTGCCTTACAATATTGGAAACCTTGACACGGCCGCTGTGGGTGAGATAAAGTCCTGCGCAGGATATGTTTATGTTACTGATGATAATGGTGCTAATCCTTGGGACACTTTGCCCAATTATTTAACCCAACTATTCCAAACGCTTAAGGAATGAGATAAAACTTTTATTGAAATATTGATGAATGTTAGTAAAAACTATTTTTGTTTTTGAACTCTAACGCTGAATAAAGGCCTACATTAATAGCAGCAAAAACAGGACTATGGACTATTTTTCTTTGACCTTTTTATATAATATGTACTACATCATTATTCACGATAAATACATTTCATCCACAAAAATGTCATAAACATATTTAACGCATCACGATCAAGAACAAATTAAAGCCATCATGATATTGCTTTGTCATTATTTTTTCACAATGCCCCATTACTTAATATCGCAAAGTAATGCAACTCCTCTTAAAATCCAATGCCTTGGATTGTAGTCAGTTAAAAAGTCGATGGATCCAATATAATTGATATCAGTCCGTTTTGGTTTCCGGTAAATGGGACATTCATACAATCTAGGATCCTTTCCAAGCGTTGTGTTTACTGCAAAGATAAACACCACTGGGACAGGTTCATACAGAATTTTCGGCTTGCTTTCTACCAATTTTCCAGTTTTCCTTTCCACCGATGCCCCTTCCACAAAGAGACCATGCACGTACACGCCTGCGAAATATGAAATCGTTATAACGGTTCTTTATATTTGATTACTACAATAACTATAATAATGACAGCATTTTACCTTCGGCTGGAGATTCATGAATGTCTTCCTTCCAAAAACGTGTAACCACGTTTTGTAGGACGACTGAATCAAGTGCCCAACCCTTACCCCTCTGAGCTCTGGTTACTTCCTAAAATCATTCAATAAATATATAATATTATGCAAAAGATTATAAGTTATTTAGATATAGTACATAAAGTATAGCTCAAAAATTACTTGACGCATTGCGGTGAGAAATCCCTGGGGATTGAAAAATCCAGTCATCCAAAAGACCTTCGGTTTTCCATTTGCTAGCCAGCCTTTGTATTGTGTGTGCCTAAATGAATCCATAAACAAAGTCGGAGTCAATTAATTCAAGATTTTCCCCCGGGATTAATTTATAATACCAACCTGTCCAGCAGCTCAGTGAACCAAAATCCAATCGTACTGGAGTCCCATGAAATCTACAAACAACCGGTTATGTATATATCAAATCTTTCACGGTTCGTATATTTTAGACAACTTTTAAACGTTACCTTTTTCCATGACTCGGGAACTCTAGCATCGTACATTGCATCAAACGCTTCGCGTAAACCAGTGCTCATGATGATGGTCCCTTCCACGGCTAGTTTCAAATCTTGAAGGGTAGTCCTTACTTTCTTAAGCACTCTTCCCATTCTGTCTAGCTCTTGTCTCAAGAAAATTGTCATTGGAAGCAGTGCGCCAAGTCGAGCCAAAGCTTCTTTCACCTTCGGTTCCAATCAATTTAAATTCATTTATGTTTACCTACAGTTATACATACCTACTTTTCGTACATGCACACTTTTAAATCAATTTACCTCAAAAGAAACATAATTTTGAGGAAGTTTCTTCAACATTTCCTCCGCCATTTTGGACACCACAGCTTCCCTAGATTCACCACCGGAGGAACCCCCACTTTGTTTCGGCTGTACTCCAAGAATGGCATCAAAAATATTTTTGACTCCATTTATTTGATAGCTAAAAGTAAGCAGTTAAATATTTGCTATAATTGATCAATTTCTTCAGAGATGATTTTCATTTATTTTTAATATTGCTTCAAGCTTGAAAAACTTACGTGATATCAGCATTAGAGTGCAAACCAAAAACCTCTGGTGAGTCAACATTAGGCAACTCATTGATGATCTCATTTACCACCATTAGATTACGTGTCATGGGTCCTTTATATCCCTTAAAATATTCAAAATGGCCATGCAAAAGATCTGAACAGAAATATGTCGATGTAAACGTGTTCAACAGTCTCTTGTCAAAGTCATCAGTGACTCGTCCACCATATTGAATTTCGCCAAGCATGTAGCACACCGTGGCCCATGAAATTGAAGGCTGGAATAAATGTTCAATAAATTACCAAATTCTGATAAGTAAAAAAGTATAACTGTAGGTTATTCAATTTTTACTTTTTTAGGATCCATATCTTCTAAATAGTTCTGAATGAACTGTACACTAGCTGAAAAGTCAGCTTTATTGAATTCATAAGAAATGTTCCATCCCAATGAACCAAATTTCCGCCTTTCTTGGACAATTCCATGTAGAAAGGCAACAGAGTACAGTAATACTGGCCAGTATTTTGAAGAACAAAACTCCATGTAATCCTAAGACCAATGGCATCAATTAACGATCATCTCTTTCTAAAAATAAATTTCAGTCCATTTAAAGTTAATTTGCGACAAACCTGATTGACCGCTTGGTAGGTTCGTCGAAGACTTGCTTTGACTCCCTGCGGAGCTTCATTAGTAAACTTAATCGCTGAATGGAGTAGACCTATTGGAAATTCTTTATTACATTCGGTTGTTAGCCATAGTCGAAAGGTTGGGTTAATGGAAGAGCATTCAGTAAGATAATCCATAATCTCAGCACAAAATGGCAAACAGAGATGACAATTTTGTAACAAGAGCCATGAACCAGAGACCGTGGAGTCTGCTATAAACTGTCGAGCTTGCTCTTCTTGACCTTGGCCCATTGAAACAACCTGAGAGGCACACATAATCAAGTCATTAACTCAATGACTGGAAAGTCACCGGTGGATAAGTGGCCAAGCTACGTTACCTTGATTGCAAATCCGTTGGTTTTTGCCAAATTTTCAATTTCCAGTGTTGGATCAGACCCGATAGATAAGATACAAATGAGGGGTGTCATTTCATCAGATTCATTCCACGTTTTTTCCAAGTCGAGAATTTTACTTTCAGCAAAGTCGGGACCCAATGTATCTGCATCTCAAAATGATACCGTTGTTTCATCCAAACACAAAGATGAATTTTACATTGAAATTCATACCTGTAATATAAGTTTTTGCCATATGAAGAGTCCTGTCAGGACACCAGCACCTGACCAATAGCAACCTTCGAAAAGTATCCATATCTGAATAGTTGCATGGAATGGTGACAGTCTCTGGCGCTTCCGTTTCCTGCCACATTTTCCATTCCAGCTCTTTCTCAGCAACCTTGCAACATTAAACAGATATAATATTGCAAAAGTGTAAGCACCATTTTCATGAAAAAATGTTCCATCATCAGAGCTCGTACTACCTCAATTAGGATGTTAGCAAATCGTTTCAAATTGGACAATTCCACCAAATTCAGCCAACTAACATCAGAAATCCACCGGAACGGTTTTGGCTGCACCGCAGATAAGTCTAACGATGCCCCACCCTTAATCAGCACCATGAACTCTTCATGTTTAACCGTTTTCTCAAACAAATCAATCTTAAGAGCCATTAGTAGAGTAAATAAGAATCTGTCTTTCTCAAACAACGACCGCTGGACATACTGCCAAACTTCCCAATTCAACCGATCCAAGACATTAATGATTCTCTCATCAACGTTGGTACTTTTCGTGGAATTTTTAATGGAGTTGTCAAACAGGGTAAGAAACTGCTTCAAAGAGGTTTGATACATCATGTTAATCTTCGCCATTTCCACAACCAAAAAGTAGAGCACGCTACCGCGACTTGCGATGGGACGGAATTCATTACGCGCAATACTAATCTTCTTTTCCGTTTCTTCCGAAACTTTTATTTTCTCTTTTACTTCTTCCGCGGTCACTTTTGTTTCTCGCAACACGCGAATGAGATCATCATCGTCGACAAGTGAACCCTATTACATAAAAACAAGTTTTTGAGGTAAGAATGAAAAATACCGTTTAAAAACATATAACATTATATGTTTACCTCTGAGGTGGACAATTTGGAAAGCAAACTATCCTCCAAATGTTTCATGCTGCGCTTATTTTCCATAACTGACTCGAACAGTGCCATCCTCTCTGACTCCAGTTCCGATTTTTCCATGAGAATAACCCGTCCCAGTAACTGATCTTCCAATCCTTGAATGGTCACTGTGAAATCTATGATACTGGTTTTTGCACTGATTTCTGGTGTATAAAATGGATTTGGAAGCTTTGTCGTGACGTAGAGCATAAATCCTGGCATTACATCACACTCCTTGTCCCCAACAATGACTTTAGCAATGGAACCGGATTTTATGAAATTTTTCTCTAATACGTTATCAATAACGGGATCAAGTTCCTCTCCAACGTCTTCGATAAGAAGAGGTCTGCCAAGACTCAGACTATCTTCAAGGTGGGTTCTGAAGTACTTGTGATTTAGTGAAGTCACCGTCAGAGTGTTTTTCGCTTCCTTTGCTTTTATCCATGCTTTTCCTTGGCTCTGTGGATCAACCAGCAGTGGATAGCAAGCGCCGTTGGTGACTATCACCGCATTTTCTATTGATAATTCGTCATTAGGCAAGCCTTGTAATGTCCATTCAGACACCTAAATACAAAAGGAAATATTGACATTTGACAAAAGAAATAGATGCTAGAAAATGAGTATTGAATGCTTGTCGATATAATTTACCTCTGATGATTCTACCATCAACGAAAGAACCGTGAAATTTTCCGTGCGTGGAATGTCAAAACTCACAATTAGCTGATTCCATTGTTTCATTAAAATTCCTCGAAATTCCTGATTAAATGGTCCGGAATAGGAGAGAAATGAAGCAGAAATTAAAATGTCGCCCACAAGTCTACAAATACACATATTTCAAATCAATACCAACATTGTATGAATATTACATACATTGAGTATGCATGGCTTCAAGCTTATATGCATTACCTTCCCATCCGTTTCCCAAGTTCTTTGCTACAGTTAAAGTAAATATGCACAACTTTTAAAAATAGAAACAATAAATAACAATTAAAATTTATTTCCTAATGTTAACCTTTGCTCTGTCCATCGTTTATTTTCCCCACTTAAACCATCAATCAAAGCCATTGCTGTGCTCATTTTCTTACGACATGCGTCTGCAGCATCGGTGAGTTGTTGTGTCTTTGCCAATGCAGCGTCATACTCTCGTTTAACAACATCCAATTCATTTTTCTTGTCCAACAGTTCATTTTCTAGTCGTGACAAGTCCGAAGTGGCTTGTTTAAGTCGTCCTTCCTGAAGTGCTAGATTTGCTTTCAGTGGCAACACTTCTTTATTGACGCTGAAGAAGAATGACATTGATTTGGTCCATGAGAGGAGGCCTGCGACATCGCCACAAACTCGTTGGGCATCTTCCATTTGATAATCCTTTGATTTACAGAAGAGCATAATATTATGAATAAATACGCATACATGTACCTTCACTAGAATGTAATCAATCGGGAAAGGTTTTCGAATTTTTAGCTTTTACCTCCATCCGGAAATAAGGTTCCAGTAATTCCACTATTTCTTCGTTAATTACATCTTTTGGATAGTTTTGCAGGGACAGTAAAAATGTGGTACTGGCCATCATCTTTAAATTAATCATATTACCAGACATTATAGGCTATTTTGTGGAAAATGCATTTTAAAAGCTCATCATGTTACCTTTAAAGCTTCTTGCCATGATGGTTTTGGACAAGAAAATTGCTGATCTGGGAATGTGAGATGCAATTTCTTTTGAAATAAAATCAACACACAGTCCATAATTCTCATAATTAAATGAGGAGGTCGTCCCAATTTCCTCACTGTAGCTATATGTGCTGGCAGAATGGTATTCAGCGCAGCCTCGGCTTCTTCTAACGCTGGTTTTGCAGCTTCCAATTTTTCCTCTGCAATTTCTCTTTCAACCCCAATTTCCGTAACTAGCTTCTCTGCAATTTCTTTGCTCTTTTGAACTCTATTCCGAATTCCTTCAGCTTCTTCAGCTCGTTCTCGCACGGAAGCAAGTACCCTCTCAGCTTCCACAGACGCTGCCTGGAGTTCAGTTTCCATTACCGCCAAATCCTTCTTCAGGACTAGAACCGACTCTGCAGCCTCTTTTAATTTTAGAAGACCTGAATCCAATCTTAAAATAGAATCCTTCAAGTCCGTCATTTTATTTGAATAGATAGCCTTGTAACTAGCAAGGAAATTGAGATAAGATTTTGGGGTAACGTGAGCCGACCGTCGCATCCTGGTTAAATAATCGTATATACAATTGACAATTAGTCAAATTATTAGTCAAAATTAGTCACTGATTATAGTAATGTATCAATGCTACCTCTGAAAGTATTCATTGCAAACCACAGCTACAGAATCCTGCACCGATCCCAGAATTTGGATAACATTGGTTTTCACTTCCGGTGTACATTCAATCGGATAATCCGAAAGAAAATGTTCCGCCACCGCGATTAGAGCGTCTTTAGGCCAAGGTGTGAACCAATTTATGGTGCAACCGGAAATTAAAGCTGGAAATTTTAGCGCTCGGTTTCTAAACGTTTCTCCCACCTTCAAAACAACATTTCTGGTAGGTCTTGACACGAAGGAAGTTAGGTAAATATGTATAAATGTCAAATGGAAAAATTGCTCACTGGTGAAAAGCAAAGGACCGCGTGAAGATTTTGCTTCATTCTCTGAATGAAGTAAGCAAGAACATTTTCCGGGGTAGGTTGCTTTTTCGGCATTTCCCGTCTCATGCTTGGAGTGAGCTCAGCAATTATTTCTGTCTGCTCATCGCGGTTGAATAAGTTAGCAATTACACCTATAGGAAAAAATGAAATCACAATTTGGTTTGCTCCAGTTTGTTTGATAGTATATGGCATATCTACCTGAAGAAAGGACATTATTAAGGTATTCCAGAAACACTTCTTCTTTTATGTCTTGGTCAGAAAATAAGAAAGCAGTCCCTTTTCCTTGTGCGCCGCATGTCCGGTAAAGTAATTTCAAATCTTCCAAAAAGTTGCTCAAATTGTAGGATCTATTATGGAATTGAATTTCAGAATTCAATGGCAGTGAACTAAATTTTCTAAAAAAACTAACTATAAAATATCATTGAAAAAAATGGAGGACCTTGTCAATGCAATTTGAAACGTTTGATAACCAGCAATGAATGCACTCAATTTTGTCAAAGACTGCTTTCCACTTCCTCCGACACCCACAAGTAAAGCATTTCCACCAGGATTTCTAATAACCCGTGAAATCTTAACCAGGTTAGCCATTGCATCAGGAAAGAAAACAAGGTTCATTGGTGAACCTCTCACAATTTCATTGTACTGCGCGAGAAACATGAGCAATCTTTCTTTTAACTGTTCCAAATCTTCAACAGGCTCGTAAACTTTGGGAAGTTCTACATCAGCGTCTTCCCCTTCCTCGCCAGTTGGTTCTGGTGCATCCCTCATGAAATCAACGAATAACGGAACGGTTTTGACCATTTCCACGTATTTCTTACCAAGAACTGTTGAAGTGAGCTCACGCACTTCTGAATCAAACCACTGCTTATCTTGTGGATCTGCAAATCTATCAGTGAAAACTCGAGTAATTTCATGAATCCAAAGTTTCAGCACGGATCTTTCAGAGTCGATAACTGTGCAAAGTGTTCCAATCATGCCTTGCCACACTCTAGATAAATCTCGCAAATTGAAAATATAGTGAAACTTGGCCGGGGTTGGTAACAGCGTCTTCCTAGTCGACTTCCACAATTGTCTGGTTAAGCCAACCAGCTTATCTATTATCTCTCGTACTTCATCGGTGAATCCACGTTTAGCACTGTAATGACCCATACCGATGCTTCTGTAAATTCTATCGATAGAGTCGTCCGTTGGAAGTGTACAGTTGAAAATGGAAAAGTGTCTCTGTGCATTTAAAATAAACACAGACAATAAATAAATCTAATGTTCTCATTTCACCCCAAAGTTTGGTTCGTGCTTTCTCCATTACCTTCAATCGAGAAGGAATATCATTGCGGCCTCCACCAGGATGAATCATAGATCCGACAAACTGCACGTCAACAATATTGGTAAACTCTCCCGGTTTCTCCAAATTATAGAATCCATTCATTTCCATCATCTGCCTCAGAATCTCGTTGGTCACTTGGTCTCCCCAAGAGTTAATTTCCGGTAGATTAATGTCATCTATAAACATAGTCATTTTTCGTCCACCTGGTGGACCGAAGGTGCTGCCGACCCGTTTCTCCATATAGTTTTCTACAGTTTTCTGGAACTGAAACGGGGTCGTTGCAAATGAGAAATTTACGACTCGGACGAGGTGTTCGTCAGGATTGTAGGTTTTCTTTGTATAAGTGTCGATCATCAAGGTCTTTGCGGAGCCTTGCTCTCCAATCAATAGTACGGGCTTGCCCTAACAAGTAAAGTGAAAGTAAGTTAATTTAGTAATATTGGGTATCAAAGTGAAAGTTGAGAAAGTATTTTCCCCATTGTTGTACCTGTTTTGCCACAATGTCTATGAGAAAGTTGGTCCGTACGTTGTCAACATTAGGAACCATAAATGTGAACAACTCATTCAAATAATTTTCGGGTAGAGCACACTCCTTAATTTCCTTTGACCAAGGATACCATCTTTCACCTTTCAAGACAAAATCAAAGAGTGTTTCCACACTTCCTGCTCCGACAGGTTTGGGAAGTGGTAAATTGAACTCGGATTCATCTCGAAGAAATCCATCTAGTTTGACTCTGTCATCTTGCTCCAAGAATGCACCAATGCTCCACGATAAACAGAATACGTAAAGACGAACAATGCCAACTTCGCTCATTTTCTTTTCCGGTGCAACTGGCTGTCGTTGAGCTTCCGGAATTGTCAAAGCAGATGGGTCAATGGGTTCAGCGGGTTCTTCAGCGGGAAGAAGGCCTTCAAGTAGCGTCAGCATCTATTTAACATAACGTACATTTTAAAACCGATTTTCAAAACGGTTATTGCTCCATGTTGTCAATTTTTACCTGAAAAACAATGTTGCACTCTAAAATGGGCATTTTGAAGTGAAGATTTTGCCGTGACCAGTCGTATACTTTAAAGAAAGTGCTCTCCACACAGTGCCGTAGTATTGAAGCAGTTCGGGTATCTCTCTTACGGAGCCATTGCTCAATTAGAGGATTCCAATTCAATCCTGACGAACTCATGTATACCTGATGAGTTGAAAGAGAGAAAGCTGTGAGAGCGAGTGTAACAGAACCATTATAAAAGGATAAATGATGTCCAATAAAATTACCATTCCATTTCGTGATACCGTTGCTGGAGAAGCATTGTCTATATTATGAGGCTCGAAAATTACTTTACATGTTGCGGACATTGGTAATCTGTCGCCATTTGCCAGAGTTAGCGTCTGTTAGAATAATGTTATTTACCATAAAATCAACAATAGCGTGAGTGAAAACCAAAATGTTCAATGTTCACAATTTTTTATGTAGAAATTGATGAGAACTATGAACTAACCTTATTATCATCTAGCACAGAGTTCAAATTTTCAATCCAGTCAGCATCAACGGGACCATCAAGGACTAACCAGATATGCCCTCCTATACGGTCGGCGATATGAATATGAAATAATATTCATAATGCATGCAATGATCTACAAATCCATTTAAATTTTATGAGTTTATGGCCAAACCTTGAGATTTTTTATCTTGTTTCAAAGTTTTTCTCCAAAGTGCAGAAAAAATTCCATCGGTCCAATCGTTGGTAGCAATGTCCAGTTTTCCAAACATTTGATGTGCGGATATAGCCTTAGGGTTCATTCGCATTTCCCTACGAATATCATGATAATTAATGAAAGCTAAATGACACAAAACTAACAATAAGGGTAACAATAAGGGTAATTTCCCATTTTACAAGTGTGAGCGAAAATACCTATGGGGAACCCCACTGGCCGTTAGTGCACGCATCAAGGTGTGGATGCAGGTCTATAAAAATTAGAATAAAAATGAATAAAAACACACATATAATGTAGATCATCCTGTAATTTAAAACAAGATGTTGAGGAAAAATCAAATCACCGATTTTCCAGCAGCACTAGGACCAAGTACCATTATCCCATGCCTAAAATCGTAAATCAACAGAGTGTTTAGCGAAACTGATTGCACGATTTGGTGATTAGTGGGTTAGTGGGGCTACATGAGTTATGAATGTAGCTTGTTAGGATTTTAGAGGAGTTATGAATGAGATTGAGGTGGTTTATGAATGGAGTTCACAGTTTTAGAGGAGTTATTTTAGGAGTTAAGAGGGGTTATGAGGATTTATTTTTGGAGTTAAGAGGGGTTATGAGGATTTATTTTTGGAGTTAAGAGGGGTTATGAGGAGTTATTTGGATTTAAGAGGAGTTATTTTTGGAGTTAAGAAGAGTTATGAAAAGAGTTATTAATTATAGGGATCAGGAGTTCTCTACGAAGAAGAAAGTATCTAAAGCTTACCGAACTTGTTGCGTTTCGTATAACTGGTCATGAATAATTAAAATTTCAATTTAAAAATCAAAATACAACGCTTAATCACGATACACATCTTGACAATTGAATGCTATACCTGCATAATTTTAAGGACCCATGGCTCATGAAAAATAAGCCCCTCTTCTTCGACTTGATCTCTTATAGCCTCCTCCAGATCTCCATGCGATCCTTGCTCAAATGTCACGTTTGGAAACAGGTCTGACACCAGAGACATGAACAACGGTTCATCTTCATCTTTATTTACGAGAATAAAATCATCTCAATATTTAACAGTGAGTAAATGCAAACTGTTATGCTATTTATATCTATTAATATCGTGACAAATTTAGGAATGATATTCTTTACCGATCAGTTTTGATAAATTCATGTCTCGCAATACCCTCATCACAATTGTACTCTCTGAATCCTTCACACTGCTAGATCTTTTGACAGAACCTAGCGTTCTAAGAACACTCAAGATATTTCGCAACCTGAAAACAAGGTGAAGTTACATTAATCCTCTTGCTAGTCGACTTTCACTTTTGGTACTTACCCAAAATCATAATGTACTTGTTTCGTCAACTGCTCTTCACAAAGTTTGTATAAGGTATAAAATTTTCGTGCCAAGGTTATGTTCTCAAGAAAACCACAACTCGCCAATTTAACACGAATAATGATCTGTCGATCAGGTACCATCATTGATACTGTTCGAAATTGAATTTTTAAATTTTCAGGTAATTCCTGTCTACCAGCATAGCCAGGATTCTGGAACAACATGTTTTTATATTAAAATATATCATGTGATGAGTGGCTTACATAAAATGCCTATTATTCGTTCAGTTCTTTTTTACCATTGTTAAAAATATGCCAAATTCCATGTTCATCTCAACGACATCTCCATCTGTAAAAACAAAATTTTTCTTCCGCTCTCGTTTTGCCCCAAGAACTACGGCAATTTGCTGTGAGGCTACGGAGAGAACAGGAAGGTTTATTCGATTAAATTCGTCAAAGCAGCCCTGTAAACAAAAAAACCCTCAGTTATAAACTTGATTGATGTTCCACGTTTCCCCAGATGAAATAATCAAAAGCATTGTTCATATTTTACCCAAGAGCCCGATTGAGCCAACCCTTTGTATATTCTTCCCAGCCCCTTATAGTCCATTTGATCAGAACAGTTAAAGACTACAACGTACTTTCCGAGCGTTTTCCCCATGTCTTTTACAGTTTCTGTCCTATAATGTTTGGCATTAAATTATAAAACTCAAATTCTGAAATGCAATTGCTAGTAGTATCGTACTAGTAGTACGATACGTAGTGGTCAACTTACTTTCCAGTTCCTTTAGAATTAAAAATAGCAACAACAAAATTATTTGATTGCAAATATTTAAGTATTTCTTAATGATTTCAAACTGAAAATATGAAATTACCTGCAGGCCCTGAGCTCAATCCACCTCTGCTCAAATTTAATGCTTGTCCCAAAGTAATGTAGCATCTTTACCCAAAAAATGTATTAAATTATTAACTGCGATGAGGACACATGTGGCAATTGTTATGCATTATGTTATGTTATGCAATGATTGTTACGTATATATTACGCACCTGTCGGTTAGCGGAGTGATTACTAATCGATCTGTGCATCCCAAATATTCATTTTGATATATGAAGTACACATCCGTTATCAAAATTTCGGTAACATCAATATCATCTCGAAAGTAAAATCGGCATTGTTTCGTCCACTCAAAATCGGTAACAGACTTCACGTTCATTCTCACCTAAAAAATTTATCAAGCGACCAGCCAAAATCATAGTAGTTAAATTAATTGGATTTTGTTTCAAGCAGCAAATTATTATATTCATGTTTTTAATGTAGAAATTATTGCCATTGCGTCGAATATGTCTCTCTGATGCACATGGATGGTGACAAGGGTCTCGTATTTAATTCTTTGTATCTTCGTTAAATTTTTTGTCGTCTGATCAATTAGTTGATTGAGTAGCTCGAGGAACTTGTTGTTCGCATCATGCATAACTTTTCTGTCCTGTTTGGCTTGCATCAAGGCAGTTTCAGAATCTCTAGTCCAAATCATTTGATTTGCTAAAATTCCAACCTGGAATTTATAGCAGCCACGATTTCAACATTAAGAATTTAGCAATAAACTTTATTTTTCAAACCGTTCATTGCTATACCTGAGCCGGCAGAGTTTCAATCATTTCCAAAAATCGTTGATGAGAATTGCTTTCAGCGACTACCTTACTCGCTTCGCTTATTGTAGTATGCAGCGACGATTGTGCTCTCTGAAGTAACTGGTTCAACCAAACTTCCACACTTCCTTCCGCTTTCACCGATTTCTCCAGCTAAGAATAAAAAAATACACTTGTTACACGCATGTTTGCTGCGCTGCTAAATTGAAATAATTCATCGCATTTTTACAGAAGTTACTTTAATTGATTCTCCTTCTGAAGAATTAATTGCAATTATCTTGTTGTAGTCGCTGTCATGAAATGTGACTGTACAAATGTTGTCAAAAATGGACAGCAAGTGAGATTGAATTGTATGCGAGTCCGAAGCTTGCCCCAATATTTCCAATAATGCCGGATCAGAAACAAAGAAAAATCTGGGGAATAGCAATCGTTTCTTTTCCAGATACCCACTGAGCGATTTTTGGCAGAGCTCTAGTTCCCCTTGCAAATGTGGCAAAAGTTGCTTCAACATTTCATCACCCACACAGCAGGAAACAACGCTGGGCGTTTCATGGGCTCTATGCAAAATTTTCTGCCAAGCAGAATCAATTTTGCTAAATCTAAATTTTACAATAAACGGAAAAATTGTCAGTTCTTTCATGTAATTTCAAGTTACTTTACAGGGTTTTGAATTATTTTAAATTGACGTGAAAATTAAAGACACAAGATAAAAAACAATGCTTGTTTCACTTGATTAACAATTTACCATGATGTAATGTTGATGATGACGATAACTGTACCGATTTTGGAATTCTAGCAGCTCATTATTGATTTCTTCAATATTCACTTCCTTCCAAAGAATATCGTAATAGCTGCTAACACGATCGATTACATCATTGTAAAGACGGTACAACTTTTGAAGTAGATTTAATCTGTGATAAGATTTGATCGTGTAAGATTTAATTTAATCCTGCTACAATCAATAGATGAATTATGACATAATGCATTAATTTATGGCTTACTCTTTTTTGATTGTCAACATATTCTCATTTTCCTCTGGAGTCATTCCAAACAGTTGTTGGCCACTGGCGTACTGAACATGTTTACGCCACAAAGTGTCAAATCGGTTCTATTAAAAATATTTCAGAATAGTTAGCAAAGGAAAACAAGGAAGTGAATGTTGCACGAGTTAAGAATATGGGGCAAGGTGATATTGCATTCGTTTGGATACTTGGAAGAAAAGCAGCCTGTCAGACGCTTCGCGAGGAGACAAAGAAGGTTTCATGGGTCCCTCATCCCCGTACTCCACACAAAAGTCCTCACATTCCACTTTGAAAGTTTCCAAATCTGTGAGTAATTGTTCCCGGAAGGAAGGATACAAATTGACAACCGTTGCAGACATTCTATTTGCAGTGTCCTGTAATTTTTGGAACATGTAACGCAGACTGTCTGCCTCCTCATGCTCGTCACCAACCGCAGGAATGTTGAATTTGGAAACCACATAAAACGCCTCTTCGATAGGTGGGATTCTCAGATCCAAGTCAACCTACATCAAGTTCAAATCAGTATAAAAATATTTATATACAAATTCTGCAGTGTCAACATTTTGCGTCTATGTTCACCTCAGATTCTCGGAATTTTTTCAAGTTGTCCATTGCAATACGTATGTCATCAATTGTTTCAATACTACCTTCCAGCTTCTTTTGAAAATCTTGAATGGTAATTATTACAAATTCCATTTCCCGTTTATATCGATTTTTCAAGTATGTTCCGTGTCTCAATATCAGTTCTCTGCATTCACTAATCAGTCCCTTTTTCAACGTGTCTGCAGGAATCAAATCATATTTAATCATAATCTTTAAATAGAAAACAAATTCATGCGTTTTTGCTTTCGTTTGACCCACCTGCCATAATACGAATTGCTCCAAAATCATAAAAATCGCTGAGCGATTGGAGTTTGGAAGCGCTATCTTGGCATTCCACTAACTTTTCTTCAAAGTCCACCCAAGATGGATTTGTGTCTGCAAATTCTTTCGCTGCTAGATATCTCTCTGGACTCCACAAACTATCAAAGGATTCCCAAACTTCCATAAATTCTTGAAGACTATCTCTCAAAGCTTGAGTGCAGTTTGCCAGAGCTG
The DNA here is from genome assembly GCA_027743765.1 of Coecobrya sp. COE2. NCBI lineage: Eukaryota > Metazoa > Arthropoda > Collembola > Entomobryomorpha > Entomobryidae > Coecobrya > Coecobrya sp. COE2. The sequence continues at coordinate 3,530 of JAHZMV010002421.1, read as the reverse complement.
CAGTAAACTTTGCAATTTCCTTATTTTCCAAAACTTGAGAAAAGTAATTAAAAGGGCGGACTTGCGCCCCAGTACGATCTTGGGATATGCTTCTATACAACTTTCGCCGTCTGGCTTTTTTATCGTTTGCAGGGGGCTGCGGAATCTCATGGCCTTCTAGTCCGTACGAATTCCATTGATCAATTCCTTTTGCTGCAGCCACAATTATTCGGCCAACTTGACTGATTGCTTCCTGAATTTGTTCAATTGTTGGCTTTATGATTATTGTTGACCCTTGGAGTTGCGTCTCCAAAATAAAAACGGGCTTTTCTTGAAAGAAGCTGGATCCCTCCCAGAGGAACGTTGCTGTTTTAAAGTAATTTACAAACCCCAGTGAAAATGGTAACAATGCATTTTTGACTATGTATTTAATTTCAGTCATTTGGAAAGACCTGAGTTAAACATGGATGAGCCAATGGAGCCTTTTGAGCCCAGAAATCGCCGACGAATTAAACCCAAGCTGGTTTTAATGATTTGAACAACGATGTCAAACACTTGTTTGGAAAAATGAAATTTTACATCCTCATTCGCGTTCTTGACCAGGTCCTTCATTTCCTTGGAACATCTCCCAACAAGAATGCCATAAATTAAATGAGGAGAATCAAACAATTGGTCTACAATCGACCAGTCGGGTTGACTTCGTTGACTGCCTGGCGAACCATACCCATCCCCCAAGTTTGTCCTTCCAGTGCCTAGACCACTGCTACTTTCACCACCACTACGTGTAGGTGTGGTACATCCAGAGTTTGTTGACTCTAATACTTTTAATTGTATTTTACATCAGTATTTTGTCGTACCGACTGACTATAAGCCATTGTCAATTAAATGCTAGGGATAATATTATATCATTAAACTTACACTCTGCAATTAAGGGTAGCTGTTTGTCCAGGTTAAATTCCTGGATTATCTCCTTTCCTATCTTTTTCCCAGATTGATTAATCAATTGAATAACTTCGTCCACGAGATCGCGTATATGTAAACTTTTGTCGTTAATTAACTAGAGAGAAAATAAGCCAACTTCAATGCTCCATAATATGCTTACACTATTTCATTGTTCAAAATGCCCCCACTCTCATTACCGCTGCTGCTTCTCGAACTGTTTTATATGTCTTTTCCAGAAAGTCATCTAGAGTCCACGGGAGTCTTACAAATTCAGCGCAAAGAATAATATCTTGCATGTCATCGAATGTTCCACTAATTTGATGATCAAATACATCATGAACCCTGTCACAATGCAATATAAAGAAAGTTCATTTTATGCTCGAAGCCTCCAATTTTGTTACTAGTAACTAATATTGGGAGATTACTGTGTAACAAGTGTATTAAAGTCATTCATGGATTTGATACATCGCTTGTAGTAATTTGCCCATAAACTACTTGTCCAGTTAATCACTGTGACTGCTGGATGGAGCAATGATGCCAGTCGTACAATTTGGGGGAACAAGAGAGGACGAACCTCTGCTTTCACTCGTTGTACTCCACAAGTAAATAACTCCAGCAGCATCTATTTAATAGTGATAGAGCTTATGAACCAGTTTATAAGGATTCACTCCGTCATAAGAAAAGATCAAATTGAAATAACATTTTTCACTAACATCAAGCCTGTCACAAACTGACTGGAAATGTGTGTTTTTCAGCAGCAAGACTTTGGTTGGGAGTGGAAGATCGCACATTAACTTACTCAGACAGTCACCTTCAGCAATGGAAGAAACGACAGTTGGGCTCAAGTTAATGGTCAACTTCTCATTATTTTCATACTTTAATAGCGAATGCTTCAAAGGTTCCTCGACTGTGCTTAACTGCAAGGTTAAATAAAAGCAATGCTTTTCAATCTCGATACAATTGCGTAATTCCAATATAAAAATTGATTGCTCATTAGACTCCATCGAATTTTACCTTGCAAGCTTTCTCCCATCGTCGCAAGAATCTAATTTCAAAAGTTGCAGCCTCCATTGCAAAGCTATTATATTCTCTAACCAAAACTTTATACTGAGGCAATTCTCTCAATTTTGGATGAGCTGCAAATTCTTTGGTAAATGTTTCAAGTTGCATTACCATTGCTCTGATCCACATAACTTTCCCTTAATATAATACAATTTACAGATAATTAAGGCTTTCCCCCAATCTAATAAAATTATAAGAGTATATTCGGTTCTTACCCCCAACCGGTGGCATACCACGAGGAACATTATCCTTTCTCTTTTTCTTCTGAAAAATATCTCTCGTATATCTGATTTTCCCAAGAAAATATTCTGCAATTCTGTCATACTTGTCATCGACTGTGCACAACTCCACCTTCAATCAATCAAGCAAGCGTATGTTATCTTTAACAATCCATCCTCAAGTTATTTTACAAAATTCATAAAAATTGGATCTCATAATCTCATACATATTTATTGACTTCTTCAATGCGTTTCAAAAATTTGATGGCCTGTGGACTTTCCCAAGTGTCACAGTAATTCTTTTCAATCAGTTTATTCAGGGATATTTTCATCTCTTCCGTTTTCTCAATGAAAAAGTCAAAATCAATATCAATCTCGTGTTGCCGATAGTTCAAATGGTCATAATTTTTGGTAGTGAGTGATTTCACCAGAGCACTGAATTCTTTCTGTTTCTCCTCAATAGTATCATCCCACAGTAGCCCACATACATGCGTTTTAAACAAAGCTTCAAACCCATCAAGAGTTCGAAAAATGTTCAATATTTTTTGCAGTCTATTGCAAAATGAGTCAAATTTCCCAAATACATAATGTTCACTAATGCAAATATCTTTGCTGGTCCCCCTCGCCTTACTCTTTGCCGAGCTAGTCGTATACGCCCTTTTGTAAGCACGATTTAGTTCAATGCAATCGCTAATTTTACTATGAACCTGAGCTCTTGGTTGACTCCACAAATCTGATTTGCCTCCATTTGTAAGAAACATTTTGCAGCGTTGTATCATTTGATTTGTGATTTTGACCAGTAAATGGGAAATCTTTTCTGATGTGTTGTAGTAAGTGGATGATGTCTGTATCATCATTACTGTTTGCATCAGCATTTTTACATCTCCCTTAATCTTTTGCGGATTATCCAAATACAGAGAATGTGCAACCTTATCAATGCGATCAATATATGCTGCGGTATCCTTTGCCTCATTGAATACATAATTAACCCGGAATTCTAGTGATTTCCACACTTTGAGTGCATTAGAGCCAGCAATTTGAAGACATAAAATTGTGTACTTCATTTCTCCAGAGTATATTTTTTGAGAAAGCAGTGCAAACTGGGCAGCACGATGTTTCCAGTATTCAACTTCATCTTGGGGTCCATCTGAATCAACCTCTTTTCTGAGTCGATCTGATTCAGACACAAGTTGAGTTACTGTGTCAGTCCATGTTCTGACCGTTCTCTCTAGAATTTGCAATTTCTCAGGCATCCTTGCGTATCGTCGAATATCTTCTATTTGTTCATGGCCAAAGAAAACTCGCTCTGTGACGACCAACGTGCGGTAG
>JAHZMV010002419.1:0-20528 GCA_027743765.1 Coecobrya sp. COE2 | reverse complement strand
GCTAGATAGTTTAGCAGCAGCTGAGAAGATCCGTCCCTAAGTCACCTCTAAACACCTAAACACAAACACTACTTGGTATACAGAATGGATATAAAGAGGCTGTAAGGATGTACTCACGCAAGCTATAAGTCTGATATATGACGGCAGAAATATACGCAGTAAGAAACCTACTTCACACCTCGCATACGAAACCATTTTCCAGAAATGCACGGAAACTGAAAATGCAATGATTCATGACTCAGATTAATTGCATAGATAATTATTGGTTTTAGGCTAAATGTTAATTAGGTAGTTGATATCATTTAGTGGCGGCTGCGAGTGTGTAAGGTATTTTGCCACACAAGAGGCGCTTAAATGTTCCTTGTTGGTGGCGGTGGGTTTTCAATAAAAATGAAAAGGGAAGGGAATTATTTTTGATGCTGGATTTAATTATGGGTATTTAATTTCTTGGTTGATTATGTGGTTTTTTGCTTATGAAGGGGTATGTGGGATGATAAAAACGAATTTCAAAAGGGTGAAAAGCTGGAAGAGTTAAGGGGATGAACAATGAACAAAGAGTTGCGAATGGGGCATTGTGAGACTTTCAACAGGAATTAATTTTTTGTATTTTTAGTAAAAATATAATGTTGGCTTATTTTAATGTATAAAGTTAAATAAAGTATTTAATGAATGATTTTATTAAACATGATTTTATAATGACATTTTATGTACATTATTATGATGCTTTTTAACTTTCGGCAACAGTGTGTAAGAATAATTGATACGCACAAAAACAAACAAAATAGTCATAAAACATTAATTAGCTTTGTAAATTTGTAATATAAAAAATGAACAAATAATAATATTCGTAAAGAGAAAAATGAGGTATTTTGGATAATTTTCTATTAAATGTTAACCAAATATGTAGTATAATATTTTACCAAAAAACAAAAAAAAACTCCGTATACAGCTTTACTGGAAAGATTTTTTTAACTTTGTAAGCTTAGATTTCTAACATAAGTTTCCAGTCCGTCCCAATTCGGGGAGTAGTCTATAACAAGTAATCCTTGTCGATTCATGCCAAAATTCCAAGGCTGTCTGGGATGCGGGGGAGTATAAGACGGTGGAATCAGGTCTCTTCGCAGTCGAACATAATAAGGAGAAATGCTCCTTGGCGTCTCAACTTCAATCATTCTCAATGCTTGTTTTTCCTCTGCTTCTTTGCTCGCGTTATCATTTTCGAACCGCTCGAAATCTTCGTGCTGTCTAAAAATGTTATTAGAAAAAAGTACCAGTCAAACCGTAACAGTAAAATATATGAATATGAAAAAATATTTTATTGTTAACATAGTTAAGATTTACTTACTGGCCAAGATAATAGTAATTACTGCTTGCTGTTTCAAATGATCTTTCACTGCTTTGAGAATAATGAACAGGAATTCTTGTGGTGCATTCCCCTCTCACGACAACCGAAACTGGACTGCAACTAGCTGCTCGCATTCCATCATCCTCTTCTTCTGGACTGGATTCTCTGTGGATTTCAATTGGATCATCATCCGATGGCGAAGGGAAGAAACCTTCAATTTAAGAAAAAAATATTTGAAATATGAAATTATAATTGATCGCTATTTTACATCTTTTTTCACACCCTTTCACTCTCACCCATGTTAGCAGCGTACTATATTATGTCGTGCAATAAGGTATGAGATATTCTCATGATTTTACACGAGAGAGTTTAAAATGAAATGTAGTACATTTTCAAGTATAACCAATGAGCATTTTTAAATTTTCCCAATTAAATAACTTTCTAATAAAATTGAGCCTCAAACAGTGGAACCAACAAGCATCAAATCGAAAAATGTGCCGTTACTGGACAAGAACTTTCATTACTACACCACACTATCGTTTTTAGCGAACATAAAATGGGTAGGTGCTTATTTTACTTTTTACTTTCATACAAGCATTGAATAATTATCCAATCATAATTAAGTTTTAATGGTCACGCACAAGTTCAGAGAAATTGCTACTGTTGCTGAATGCGCTATACACACCTTCAAATATTCAAAATCATTGGCCGTGTAGGGAAGCATTCACGCAGAAATGGACAACGGACGTGCGTATACTTTGATGTTATATTTAATTTTAGCATAGAAGGTAGCACATCGTTTTCTTGAAAAAAAAATCTTTGTCTAGTTTGCTCTTTATTATTAAAAAAAGACTTTCAACGTGTTACAGAAATTTCTAAAGATTCTCATATTTTGGTACGGCATTGATTCAAATTGAATCACATATATATTTACTTGAATAATTGTACAAAATTGGGGAAAGGAATGCTCGGCATTTCTGAAGAAGAAAATAATTATATAAATTCATAGTAAACTATCGTTGTTAATAATGTCATGAAATAGTACGCATTTGACAGTATTACGAGCTACAGGCGTAATTCTTTCAAAGCAGCTTTAGCACGAATATTTCTCACATGAGTTTATAAAGGTCAATTGATCCGTAAAATTTTCAACGACACATGCATTGCAAACGCCTTAAATTGTGAAAAATGGAAATGCTTTACGTTAAAATGTATTCTGAAGGTTATTGTATCTTTCATACTTCCTAATTCAAATTCAAATAGGAGTTAAAAAGCGTCTTCTTGTGACCATCATTCTTTTGCATAATATCCTGGTGTTAAAAAAGCATCAAGAATCAAATTTGTATAGCTACATTGTTCACTAATACTAAGTAAGAATTTTTAGAAAAGAACGCCAGTTGTCGCAGTCACAGTGTCAAGTGTCTCGACTAAATGTATATTTTGGATGCAGTTGATGTTGCAAAAATAAAAAAGCAGGAAGTAGGCTTAAAGGATTGATCAATGAGTTGATTAAGCACAGTAATGACTGTAGTTTGTAGAATTATCTATATGCAAAAGGGTAACATTGTTGGCATTTAAGAACTAAAAGATTAGGTGGGGCGAGGCAAGGCCCCTTAAATTGTTTGCTTGCCTGCGTAGTTTTGTTCTAATGACGGTAATAATTATAGTGTTTCCATTTCAAAATCGAGTTTTACTAATATTTTTTTACAAAATGGAACTTCAACGAAAGCCTTGAAGAATGTTTCCCTTTCACACGTAAATTGCAATTGTAATGCATAATACATTAAAGTAAAAAAATGTTTGCAATTTTCACGCAATATAAATAAGAAAATAACACATTTCTCATTCATTAAGCTCACGTTTACAACATTTCATATTTTGCCCAACTACATACTTATTCTTTCTAATTTGCTGTATTTATGTTAATCTTAAACAAGGCTAAATTGAAAATGAATCTTTAGCCTTTGAATCATAAAAATCAGTTGAATTGCTAACGAATATGAGCATGAGCTTCCAGTTTTCCTACGTTTCATTTTGACTTTACTTCCTGTTTAAAATATTTGCTCGTTTCAAGGCTCTACCCTACAAGAGCTCTACACATTTCAACTAATTAAGAGCTTGATTTCATGATTTTAAACTTTGCATACGCCTATAAAACAATAATTTGCTAACAAAGTCGATGTAACGGTTATGTTTTATGTACCTTCACGAGCTGAATTGAACTCTTCTGACGACACGGACGATGACGAGGATGATGGCAATCCCGCTGATCCATTTCTCCTACAATTTCCATTCAACTTCAACATAGCATTTTCCAATCCTCCTTCACTCTCCGAATCCTGGCTATCTGACAATGTCAATAAACTGCTTCCGTCTACACGACCTCCACGCTCTGCCAAAACCGACTCATTTCTAACTGTGACAACATCCAAAACGTAACAGTCCTCCAACTGGGGCTCCATGAATCCCAGCGTTACTAATGACGGTTTCGGCTTTCTAGATTTCATAAACCGTCGATCAAAGTTGCTAGAGTCATCCAGTCCGCCGCGGCCACCTCCTCTCTTTGTCATGCCTCCTGCGGCGGTACATCTACTCCGAATTACTGGTAACGGCTCAATGATGTCTGATTCTGCTTCATCCTCCAAGTATGGATCTTTCAGGGTAGAAGCGGCCATCGATTTCATTTGCTTCATTACAATTGCCTTGTTAAGCAATGCAAATCCATTACCACCAGAATAGAGTGCCTCGTCTAGCAATCTTGTTGGACTTTGTACTTCACTTTCATTTCCGCTACTCATGCCATATTCTGATGACTCTTCTCCATCAGTTTGACCATAATGGTCTGATCGATGAGTACCATAAATACTTGCAGAAGAGTGATGATTATAATGACCACGCTCGTCTTCGCTGTCATCAACAGGCCGGCCATCATCATCATACACAGCGCTGTCGTTGTCACTGACGTAGCTGAGTGTGTCCAAATCACTCTCTAAACCATTATTCCCTCCCTGGCTTAATTTCCGAAGAAATCTCAGGTTTTCCATGTCCCAGGAATCCACGGATCCCGGGGTGTACACATGTCGTGCTCTAGAGGAATTCATTTTGTCGTGTGGACCCTCGCTCACCCGAGTTTTCCGGTGAATTGATTTTTTATCTCGGTAAAAACACGAGAATTACATTTTGTCCGACAATGATATTAACAATGACAGTTTTTTGTCTATAGCTGTACGTACATCACACATCACAAAAATCACTTTGTTCTTCCACCCACGCACACACTTCGCTTACAGCTTACGAGCAAGCAGAATGTTATTCACGTTTGCATGTATGTTGCATGCCTTGTGTATAGCTGTACGTACATCACACATCACAAAAATCACTTTGTTCTTCCACCCACGCACACACTTAAACCTTCGCTTACAGCTTACGAACAAGCAGAATGTTATTCACGTTTGCATGTATGTTGCATGCGTAGCAAATCTTGACATTAATTTTTGGTCTATTATCAGTCAGCATCAATTGCATTGCTATTTGGCTATTATACAGCAAGCAAACCAATTTCTAAGTACACTTTTAGAAGATTTTTCAGGGACGATATGAATAGTTTTTCACGCGCTGCTGAAAATGATGCTCAAATGTTGGCAACGATAATAATAGGGCGATTGGTAATCAGTGAGATTTAGTTTTTCTGCACGATGACTATAATAGCAATCAATATCAGCGTTCGACATCAATTGGCTGTGTTTAGAGTGAAGATTGATTTTGTTTTGCACTGCTGCACAGCTCAAGACGCACTACACAAAAGTCATATCAATATCGCAGCCACATGAATTATAGGTGAAAAGGGAAAAAGATGACAGGTTCTTTGTGAAAATTCACTTTTGCCGTGTGTATCAATGTTATGTGTTGATAATTACAACCAATTAATTACTATAAAACATAAAAAACTGCCAACTGAATATCAAAGGGATCAAATTAATTCAGAGGAGATTCCTTCGCCATTTGTCTCACTCGAGGGGAGATATGCGAAATTATAGAGTTGCTCCTGAAACATACAAATTAAAGAATTACTATTATTAATCACCTATTATAGATCGCACATTTGAACGCACAAGTACACACACAACATGGCAAAGTTAATGTAGAGTGCAGGTGCCTGACATGATTGTGGTATGGTTCGTTAAATTAAGAGCTGTATTATATGACATATGCACTAATATTTTTTACCGTTAAGAGCTATAGAACGCTTCATTTCACTCTCAATCCCGATATGAATTGTTGTAAAGAAAAATGCTGTGGTACTACTGTATTTACTCTAACCTCTGTTATTAAAAATACACAGACCACTAGATATTAGTAGTGCTCACTATTTACTATTTTCAATTAATTATTATGTAGTTTAGTTTACAACGGATGGGAAACGAGAAACAATGTAAGCATAAATTCACAACTGACAATAATACTACTTGCCATAGAATAACGTGTATCTGTTATTATTAGAATTACCTGTGTAGCTACACAAGATCATACAACTACATAACTAATGAGACTGCAGTTAGTAGGAATGCAAAATAATAAGTGAATTTGAACAAAGAGCAAGGGACAGAGAGAGTCATTAAATTAATAAAAGTTTGTTTTATGCTGCGTTTGATGCTGTGGTGTGATGAAATGTAGCAAGGTTGCGTTACTACAGTTCAATTTACAAGAAACATGAGTTAATTTTATCGCTTATTTAAAGACGCGTAGAGTGCACGGAGCTGCAGTACAATACGATGGCATGCAGTACAAACGCATATTATTCTGTTTAATTAAAATTATTTTACCGTTGAACTATTAAAGCGTATGCGTTTATGTGAATAGGTAACTTTAACTTTTGCATTATTTTAATATTTGAAATTTTTGCAGGTACCCCCAAAAATGTGTGCGTTAATATGCAGTGCGCTGTATGATGTGGGCGGATATAGTAATGTGCAAGATTTTTAACGACATTCCCCCCAAAATCGCAAATCTAGGCTGCATAATACGATCTTATCTGTAACAATTAAGAGGACTTTTAGTATTCGAATTAGCTACTGCTGTCCCACAAATTTTGAATTAAAGACAACGCACGATAACTCGACTTGCATAACCTGATGTGAACTTCACATTGTTAAACGACTTGCTAACAATCAGTGTAACAACACTGTAAAACAAACAAGGGTTAAGTAACAAAGCGCAAAATTTTAATGACAAGACAGAGTCTTAATTATACTTGTCTTTACCAGGTTATTTAGTAATTAAAAGTTAATTGAACAAATATTGGCTTATAATGGTGATGGTTGAGGACTGGCTGAGAATGAGAAGATGAATAACTTGTTCCATTTGACGTTTGTCACAGTCACGAGACTCGTTTATCTTTTATACAATGTGAAATTTTCTGAATTTTCATACAAAATAAAAAAATGCTAGCGTCTGAAAAAGATCATTTGCTATGAATGAAACTAGACTATATATATTATTATGCGACAAGAAATTTGCTGGAAAATGTACTTCTCTTTAGTCAAGCCTATCAATCTCAACCGTTGAGACTCAACGGGTTCCAAATTGTCTTTATATCTTTATGCCCCAAACGTCTTTCTTGGTCACTGTTCCACAAAATCACATTTCACAATTTAAATACAACCATGTCATCTTAAGATTCACTTCCCATCCCACGATTTATGCAAAACTTCATGCAAAATAAATCATAGTTATAATATGTAGCTTTCCGCCCAAATCTACGTGTTACGCAGAACACTCTGTAATTTAGTTCATGATTAGGTATATCTTCCCCAATAAACCCATACAACAAATGATGCTTTTAATGCGGAAACCAAGATGAAAAGGGATGACAGAAAACACAAAGAGAATTGTTACGGAACTTACATGATGTTATATTGTTATCTGTGGTGGCCAACTGGCTACATGCCTGCTCGGCTCCACCAACGCAACGGAAGCAAAAGGCTTGAGGAGAGAGAAGAGAATCAAAAAATTAACAAAAAATGGTGGATGCACACATTCGATTCACACCAAAACAGCTTTACTCACAAAAATGAAATCATTTGCCGGGGCAAGAAAAGAATAATAAATTATTGCTCAGTTATTGCCTACAATGCAAATTACAGGTAGCTACTACCAGCTCCATAATTTACTGAAAAATTAGTCTGACAACGATTGTTAGGTAAAGCAGTGTAGCAAATACCGTTTTTTCACTAGCCACTGCTACTAACAAACCAAAATATTTACTACTTGAAACCACGTAACGAATTGGTGGAGATCTGAATTCTAATTTTTTTAGAGAAATAAATTCTTTGCATTGCTTAGCTTACAAGATGTTTTTGCAGAAGCCCTCACTAAGGCTTTAGGGGTAGCAGCAAGGCTTTTCGACGCGTGGTGCCCTTTCAGTTAAGTTGTTGGATGACGCTGGTGGTTGGTAAAACTGATAAGCTCGCACAGAATGATGATTGTTTATACGATAGTGATGCTAAAATGCGGACGCCATGATAACTTGTAGGTACCTACTCACGTACGTACACAGGTCTACAACCTACGCTTGCCAAGAAAATATCCCAAAAAAATAACACTCTCATCCCCTTTGCTCCCCTCAACACCACTGATGAATTGAATGACAGACAGAAGATGCTCCTCTGCTTCTCAATATCTGAGTTGTTTTGAATCCTTCGTCATCATATCATCAAGCATTTAATACACTTTGATGTATTATCCAAACTTCCTGTTGTATCAGCTAAAGAAAGAAAAAAATACAGGCCTGCAACAATCAACAATGGATGGTGTCTGTGTAACAATGCAGATTTTAGATCACTTAGGTTTGGTTGTCGGTTGGTTGATGGTTAGATAGCCACCATAACTCTTGTAGCGATATCCGCATCAAATGTGTTTGATAATACATTTTACTGTATATGCGTACATATCGGAAGGCGCAGGGTGCGAAAGATAAGGTGTAAAGAAAAAATGCGTTAATGAGTATCATGCTTGGTATTTTAGAGGCAGAACAAAAACAGAAGGAACTACGTTTAAAAATAGGTAATACACGATAGCTCTTTTTATTTATTTGACTTAATTGTGAATGAATGCATTTGCAGTTTTTCAAACAAAGTTGGTATACTTCATAATACCAATAAAAAGCATAATTTAATGTGGTTAATGCAAGTCGAGTTTGAGTGAGTACGGATATAATAATGAGCGTACACTTGTGAGTGCACAAAGTGCGCATTTTAAGTGTAAATTGGAAAAATGAATATTAGGCATACTTAAATGTGCTACCCATTTGGCAACTCTCTTTAAAAATAACATCAGAACAAGCAATTCAGTTAGTTTATTGCGCGCTCGTTAACTTAGTTTTAAATCTTAATACAATTTTTTAAAAAAATATGCAGATACAATATATCATAACATGTGTATAAGTTTTTTCATTATACCTAGACATGACATAGCATACTTATCATCCCAACAACCATTTGATTACATGTTGTTAACTCAAGCATCTAATCTCAATTGACCGAGTATTAAAAAATTAAAAATGCGATACAAATTTACAGTTCGTTTACTTTGCTTTGATATTCTTCTCGGATAATGTTCCTGCCGTGTTCTATCATGCGATTGTTTCTTTACTTGTCATCTTATGAAAAATTCAACCAAAAAATATTCGATTACATACAGCGCTCACACCCACGGTAAACCAAAAGAAAACACAAAGCATACTTGTCGTATGAAATTATTTGAAGAAAAATCTTTTTTCATATACCAACACCCACCGTCAAATAACCGAGATTTATAAAATGATATAACATAATGCCTAATGTTTATACTATTTTTAAATTACTATATTGCGTATTAAACATTGCCATTTTTAAATCGCGTTCTGTTCTAAAACACTTTAAGATGAACACCCTCGTCTACCGTCTACCCACTTTTTTCAGCGTTGTAAACGACATAGCCGACGCAGATGTAGTTTGTAGTTTTATTATTAAGCTTTTAACCAAAACCGCAATAATCGCTTTGATCTCAAACTGTAGAAAAATTCTGACATGATAATTGTTTTTGTATGGTGTACGTGTTAAAGATTTTTAAAAAGAAATAGTTGGGTTAGGTTTTATAGGGGATGGATATTAAGGACAAGTCAATTCAACGTGCAGCCAAATAGTAATTGTCATCTTGATTTTCGGTGCTGGGTGTTAATAATAGTGGCCTACACACATTATAATGTTATAGTTTACTCTAGAAGATCATTTTCCAAATTAACATTTTGTCGCTTTTGACACTGCTGTTCATCTTAATGAAACAAACAACTGAGGAATGCATAGAAATGCACCATAATAATATTATATTATAATATGCCCATTGAACACGCAGTTAAATGCTGTATTATATTCTAGTCTCAGCTTGAACTAGGTTTGAATGGACATTCTTTCTACATTAAATTCATGTTGACATGCCCATTGAACTTAAAAAGCAACTCTAATAGTATTTGTCTAATGAGTGAATGAACAACGAAAGTAAGTGCTTAATGACCACGTACTTTTTTTGCAACCGACCAGTGATTCTGAACATCAAAACATCATCATTATTTATCAAAATTTTTACTTGAATCCAAATAATTTAAGTAATTTTGCCACTTCCATTGTACATACTCCAATATATACTACTCAGCATAATATATATGAGCTGCTGTTAAATAAAACAACTATAACAAAAACTGTAATAGCACAACAGAAAACATCTAAAAATCCCACAAACTATCTAGGTTTCCATATATTATGTTTAGTAATTAAGATACAATTTGAACAACGAAAGTAAGTGCTTAATGACCACGTACTTTTTTTGCAACCGACCAGTGATTCTGAACATCAAAACATCATCATTATTTATCAAAATTTTTACTCGAATCCAAATAATTTAAGTAATTTTGCCACTTCCATTGTATATACTCCAATATATACTATTCAGCATATATTATATGAGCTGCTGTTAGAACAACTATAACAAAAACTGTAATAGCACAACAGAAAACATCTAAAAATCCCACAAACTATCTAGGTTTCCATATATTATGTTTAGTAATTAAGATACAATTTTCTGTTGATACAAAGCTTTGTTCATAGATAAGTAGGTATTAATGCATTTTTCTATGTTTAATTTACTTTTGCTTATTTATTTATCTTTACAGTATAATATTGTTTATATACACATTTATCTACGTTTAAAATGTAGAATTGTATTAAGATAATGTGCTTTGTCGACAATAAGAAATGCAAAAATGCATGCTATATAAACGGCAATATAAATGCACGCACAATTGCGAAAAGGGATATCAACGGCAAATGTATGGCTTTTTCGCGTGAATGTGAATAACATCTTGCGTTGCAATTGCAATTCTTTTGTGGAGAAATAGAAACACTGACACTGATACATAAAAAAAACTTTACATCCATTTCTATGCTAAAATTCATCATTATAGTTTCAAAGATTTTTATTTTTTTCATAAAATCACTTTCCACTGACGATTTTTTTGTTACTTTTGTGCATATTTTGAGCTTCTAGCGGTAGTGGTATTATATGACGTTACATACGTTGCATCTTACTTTTTCAAAGAATTATAATATCTTTGCGAATTGTTAAAATAGATGCACGGGTGCCTTTATTATCGTGCAACTATAACTGGTAGCTCGCACTTGCATCAAAAAGTCACCAAATTTAATGATAAAATTTTAATATGCGTTTAACTAAGTACCTCTATATAAAATATGCAATCAGTGCAGTCAAAGGAACGAGTGACAGCCAGTTTTACAGTGTCGGCTATAACTGTCTGTTATAAATAACTGTGAACGTAGGGCTATCAATTGAGTTATTTCGTTTCAGGTAAAAACGCTTTATTATTAAAAGAAGACTACTTACTACCTTTTCTCAACTTTCAGCCTCCAACAAATAGATGAAAATTAATTGGATTCGTTTCGTTTCATGAGTATCATCATCCATCGCCATGAATAGTGAACGTTATTTTTTTATGGTGAACTTGCTGTGCTTATAGCAGCATGTAGTACTCTACAATACTTTTAGTTGTGCACAGTTATAATATATTTAAATCCAAATTTTATGTTGCTTTCATTTGTTATTAAGAAGGAACATGAATATATCATTGTTATTAATAAAGCACTCTGAAAGATGTACAAAATAAGGAAAAATATAATACTATATAACTAACTCTTCTTCTCTGCTATAATAATCTCCCAAAGAAAGATTTCCCTTCACCACGCACTACTTCCCGTCGTANTATTTAAATCCAAATTTTATGTTGCTTTCATTTGTTATTAAGAAGGAACATGAATATATCATTGTTATTAATAAAGCACTCTGAAAGATGTACAAAATAAGGAAAAATATAATACTATATAACTAACTCTTCTTCTCTGCTATAATAATCTCCCAAAGAAAGATTTCCCTTCACCACGCACTACTTCCCGTCGTAGTAGCAGAGAGAATGCTCATCCATCATGGTATCATCATCGATGATATGTCTTTTTACACATTGCTGCCTTCAATAAACTTTCCGATCACTTGAAATAGAAAGAAAAATCATGCTCAGTCATTCATTTCGTAGAGATGGTTGGGTAGAAAGAAAAAAAAGAAAACGATATGACGGTATAAAGGAAAAAGCTCATTTCAAAATTTGTATGAACCTTTTTACCTAAAGGGAATAAAAATCTGGTCGACCCTGACCTTACAGAACAAAAGAAGATTATGAATCTGGTAAAAACAAAACTATTAACCTTTATAATATTAGCGATTTTAATGAATTATGCTGGTCGGAGAAATGAAGTGATCTTCATCCGATTTTGAAGGATGTTTATAATTGAAAGGGAAAAAAATTTGTGCGTAACGTGTTTGAAGTTGAGTACACAAACAAAAAACACCGTGTGCGATAATATCTAACTGAATCATTTCATCTCTAAAGAACACTCATAATTTGATTTTATTAAATTCTATAAATGTTTGCACATTTTTGGACTAAATATTTAATCATTAATAATCAGTTTAGACGGAAGAGATAAAATTATAATATTTTAATGTTGTCGCATGTAAAACATATAGTTTTAGATTAACTTATGTAGATTATTACTTGCCACGTGTGTAGTCTGTCTGAACTGAATTCTATTTACTACCCCATCATTTAAGAGACCTGAGAGTTAATGTTTACAAAAAATAAACACACTATTATAAATGCTCTTAGTTTTAAGGAAATGTCTGGGAAATTGGGCTACTTGATGTTTTATTTGTGAACTTTAAAATTACCATTATTATTTACTGCTGTTTCCAATTTAGCTCATATTTTGACCCTGGTCATAGCATAGCGTACGTCCTCAAAATCAAAAGATGAAGGGAAAGAGATGATGACAGTGTTGTCGTGTTTCTTGAGTCTTTCTTACCTCACCATATATTATAATTCAGAAAATAATTATAACACCTAAGGTTGATTACTACCTATATTTTGTACTAGAAATAAAGCATTGTAAAAAAGGCTTGCCTATTAACACAATTTAAAAATAACATGTAAACTTTGGAGACGTACTACGAACGAAGTAGAATAATAATATAACTTTCATACCGATTTCTTAGATGTTTAAAGTACATATTATCGTAAATTTTAAAGTATCGTGTCCTAATTAAGTATTTATTCTTTAACTATTCGGTTTAAAATATAATTATTGCATTGAACAAATGGATTTCAAGATTTCTGAATTTGGGGCATAGTGAGACAATACTCAAATAACAAGCAAATAAAAATATAGCCAAATGATATCTGATGTCTTGATAATGATGTTCAATCAAACGAATTCAGGGACAATTATCAAAGACAATAATAATGTATTGTCATTATTCTCCATGATTCATGAAAGTAGATAATAAGTGTAATTTGGTGATTATTAAAATATTGAAAATCATTTCCATCCGTGAGTCGTAAGAAAAAGAAATTTGAGCATAAACACCAGAATGACAAGAAATGACAACATTTATAATAATCTGCTCAAACATTGTTTCATATTATGTACATGCATTAGCTTTTAATCACCACCTTGACTTTATTAAGAAACCTCCTTTTCAGGGTTGCTGAATTACAATAATAGGATCTTGATCATCTCAGATTATTTTTGAACATGCAACTTTTTTCGTCCTTTCCTATTCCAATAGTGACACTGTTACAAATTTAATCTTTGATTATTTAAACTCATTGTCAGTTATAATTTCCTTAAGCTTTCATCTCCTTCTCTTATAAATCTGACTTTTCAAATGATCATCCCCCATGATGTCGTATTTTTTTCAATAGAAAAATTTCGCAATTTCAGTCAGTCATAAAACGACCAACAACAGTTTTTAATATCACAATGAAAATGCCCTTATCACATTATAAACAGGACACTTTACTTAACCACTGCTGTTTTTTTGAGGAATCAATTTTATTAGCGACAATCATAAAAATTCTTGCATAGCATCACAAGTGGCTTTTAAGAAACCTCCTTTTCAGGGTTGCTGAATTACAATAATAGGATCTTGATCATCTCAGATTATTTTTGAACATGCAACTTTTTTTGTCCTTTCCTATTCCAACAGTGACACTGTTACAAATTAAATCTTTGATTATTTAAACTCATTGTCAGTTATAATTTCTTTAAGCTTTCATCCCCTTCTCTTATAAATCTGACTTTTCAGCCGATCATCCCCCCATGATGTCGTATTTTTTCAATAGGAAAATTTCGCAATTTCAGTCAGTCATAAAACGACCAACAACAGTTTTTAATATCTTGAAAATGCCCTTATCACATTATAAACAGGACACTTTACTTAACCACTGCTGTTTTTTTGAGGAATCAATTTATTAGCGACAATCATAAAAATTCTTGCATAGCATCACAAGTATCTGGTATGTATATAGTCGGTAGTCAAAGTCATAAAAGTATCTTATCAATCAAGAAGATATACAACCTTTTACGCATCATGTCACACGTGTGTAAGTCATAATTGCCAGCTTGTAAAATTGAATGTATGAACAATTTCTATATACTTTATACCTACACGACATGGCTTTTGTGATATTCCTATTCTTTTTTTGTTACATTACTCAATTATTGTACATTTTTTTGCATCAAGCGTGTCATATATGTAATATGCACACATTTATTATCATACTATCTTGTAAATTAATCTCGCTCGCCACTCGTCTTTATGGCCCATTACATTACTAGAAATCGCATAACAAACGAATGGTATTTATGTTATATCTGCACAAATCAAACGATTTCCTTCCTCTTTGTTATCACTTTCATCTATCTACCTACCTTATTATCCATTATAATTTATCGTGTGTGTATTTACATTACAACAGCCACAGCCACAACAACTCATTTTTAAACTTATTACCGGAATACGATTTGAAATTAATGATGGCTGTGGTCAATGCGAATATAAAGAGGAAGCTAATATACATAATATTATAATATGTGGTTTGAAATATATCGATGATAAATTTTGCTTTAATTCTAATAATTGTTTTGTGATGATTAGACTCGTATGTCATTTATTTATGTAACAAACAACAAAGGCATATTGTTAGACTGAACAAAAGCAGAAAAAATGCACACTTGTTAACGTCCTCCTTGTCATTATGGTTGGTTAACCAATAAAAAGAGTATTATGAGATGGATATTACGTGATATGTTCGTTATTTCTTATGTAGAAAAATGAAGTAGATAATGAGCTGCTGGCTGGAGATATTCACCGTTGCTTTCTCTGGAGAGAAAAGAGAAAGCTATAAATTGGTTTGCTGGAGCAAGAGTTTTCTCCAGTACCCAGAAGACCTCGGGTAGGACATGTAAGCAGAGAGGCGATGTTGTTGGTTCAATCTCTCAGGCAGCTCATCCTGGTCTGGTTATGGTGGTTCGTGGGATTGGACCAGCACCTGCAAAAGGTCAGTGGGGAGGAATGTCGTCTCACACCGGTTCTCCACGTGCTACAATCTCCAGGATGTAGCGCACTGACAATCCCTTCATTTGCCTGCGTTGGCAAATGCTCTTCCTACGTACAGGTAGTAGGTAGCTAGGAATTTGAACCCAAAACATTTAATACTTTTAATCGAGTTACCATTTTAAATGGTGGCATTTAACGTAGAGGTCCTTAATACATTGTGCCGTGTGTGACTTTAGGTGTCTGGATCGAAGATGTGGCAGACTGAAAGATCGTGTATGTGCTGTCAAGAGAGTGGGGAAAGGGAGGCGACGGTGGTTCTAAACTGTCCGAAGGCGCCTCCTGGATCTCCGCAAAAGCAGAAGGTAGCACACATTCTATTAAATTCATTTTCATTATTTATGTAGTAGCAAACATACAAATCCTATTGAATTCCGGATAAAAATGTCACTTGTCTCACATTTCCCCATGCTGTGTTGTACTTAAAAAATCGTATTCTTTCTACGAAAGCTTTGATATTAAATATTATTACTTAAATATAGGTTGTGACAAAGGCACCAGTAGACTGTATGTGCAGGCCCTGCACACAAATCGAGGAAGGTTCTCTTGTGCCACAAGAAGTAGCAGGTTTCGATGATGGGACAATTATGTCAATGATACCTCCTAACTTAGTTGAACTTTAATGTTAAACATTTACTATTACTGTTTGCTTCTTTTCAAAATCTTTTTATGGTAGCTCCTGATGCAGGCTAACGCGTCTCCCCAAAACGTCGTAGATAAGTTGGAAATGAGAAATTCTAAGTTTTAAATGTAATCAACCTGTTGAACACCAGCAAGCTATTATAAGAAGTCAATAAATGAAATATAATCAAAATGACAGCAGTTGTAGAAAATCGTGTACTTTTTAGAAAATTACTTTGGTTTTTATTACATATCAAAAGTCATTCATTGCACACCGTAAAATTAATAAAATATATTAAGCATTTAAAAATTTCATGTCCATATTTAAAAAAAAGACTGCGTTGCGTTGTCATTTAAAACATATCTGCATACTTAATCTACATAATAATATAATATAAAGGAATGAATAAGAATAATAAGTACATATATTTTAATTATACATTTATAATTAACAACATTAACATGGATTTTTAATCCAAACTACTACGATAATGAGAATACTAGTACTAACTTTTGGTTAATGAGGTTTCAATCATGTTTCAATCATATTCCCGTGATAATTTCAGCAACGTCTCTTACGTTAATTATTCTTTCATTGTTATCCTCCGCATGACCTTCCCTATTCCTTGAAACATTTTTCGCCGCTTCAGTTCCAAGGAGCTTGGTCATCTTCTCGGTTAACTTGTGCGTCTGCCTTATGTGTCTTTCGAGGTTATCCTTTCGACTGAACTTTCTCTTGCAATCACCAAACCCGCATTCAAAAGGTAATTCTCCAGTGTGGCATAACTGATGTCGTCTCAAATCCTTGGCGGTAGAAAACGCCCTGTCACAATCCTGACATTGAAAGGGTCGCTGATTCAAGTGTGTCCTGGTATGTAACTGCAGAGCATATTTTTGTTTGAATGCTTTTTCACATTTTTGACACTTGAATGGCCGGTCATCAGTATGATTTTTTATATGTCGCCGACAGCTCGATAATGAGTTGAAACGCTTTTTGCAATAAGCGCAGATGTACAAGGACGGATCTACGCGTCTTTGCGATTTTGAGGTAGTGTGCAATGTCATGTGTCGGTTTAACTTCACTTTTTGAATAAATCTTGCTAAACAGACAGGACACTCATAAGGCTTCTCTCCGGTATGCTTGCTCCTGTGGTGGTATTGATAGTGTGACAGACTGACGAATTCTTCTGAACAATCTTCACAAATGTAAGGGCGCCTTCCATTTGCGGGATTACAATACAAGTGATATTTCCGTTGATATTCTTGTGCAAAATCTTTGTCGCATTTTAAACATTTGTACTTCTTCATATTTCCGGAAGGTACAGAGTTAACTGAACTTATTAATATTATGTGATCCGTCACTGGTTTCTTCCTAGTTCGACCTTTTTGTAATTTTGATAGTTTTGAAGGGGGACCTTCAGAAGAATTCATACTCTCAGAAACGTTGTTAGCTTCCTCAGTACTCCTGGTACAACGAGAGGAAGTAGCAACCACGTTTTGTGAGGTGGTGGTTGCAGGTTCGTTATCTTCAACTGAAACGGCGTGGGGATTAATACCGAGTTCTTTTAGTGTTTCGGCAGAAACAACTGCCAGGGATTTACCACCAGACGCCTCTCCAAGTTCAAAAATGTACTGGCCAGGTTTTACAACAACCCTTTCTTCATCTTCTTCATCAGAACTAAAATCGTCTTCTTCTTCCAATTGTTGGTCTGAAAACATAAATATACATTTTAATTTATAGCTATCCAAGTTGAAATGCACGGTCGAGGTCGGTCAATGATAACCTTTTTTTCAAATGGTTTAACTTTAACTTACGAGATTCAATCGAGTTTTTCTCCTTCGCCCCCTCAAGAATCATGCGACACTGAGAGCAACCGTCATCCGACTGCCATGTAACAACTCCGACACTTTACATGTCCACAAATTTCTTTAACAGGTCGCGAGCAGCCATGTTCATCACATTCCGAGCATTTTGAGAATTCTGAAAAAAATGAATTGAGTATAATATAATATAATTGAGTATAACAAATTAAAACATCCATTCATTATGTCACCCATTAGATAAATTAAATTCAAACATTTATAAATAAACTTTCGTACCAAAAGTTGACTTTGCTGAGTTGTTTTGACAGGTATCCTCATTATCACCTTCCTCCTCCTCCACAGAATTCACACGCACCAACTGCCACTCTTCCCCCTGCCCCTCTTTCACATATCCTCCATTACTGCCATCATCCTCAATCTCCTCCACCTCCAATCCCTCCAAATCACAGGCGTCAACCAACCATGCACCCTCCGCCTCACTGTCAGAATTGGACGAAGCACCACCCTCCCCAAAAGTGTTATCAACGAGTGTCAATTTCGGAGCATCCATATTTAACCTCGGAGCATTTAAACACCCCGTCACTCCCAACACTATACACTTGATTTACCAACACTAACAACCTGATTAGGTTGATAATTAGTGATCACTTTACAATTAAGTAAAACTTGGTTGTAATTAAAGGTTAATAACCCTAAAACTGCAAAATGCAAACTTGCAAATTTCCGCAAATTTCTCACTTTTTGCTAAACGAACTCAATATTTATGGCTTGCCTAAAAATGATCAAACTATTACGTAAAAACTGTATACTGTGGTTAACTTTAATTACAATCATTTTAATTGCTAAGTGTAAAGAATAGTCTTTTGTCTATACACCTGTGTTCACCAAGTTTCATGCAGCGCGTAGCACGTATCATTTTGCCCCGTCCCCATCCACACCACCACATTTAATGCGTATTTACTCAGACGACAGCAGATGATAAAAGCACACACGTGCATGCATGTGTTTTTTCAAAGTTAATTTTTAAAGTTCAAGTGTCCAGTTAATTCAATGTGAGTTTAATTGGTATATTGATTAGGGAATAATTAAAGTTGCGTTTAAGAGAAAGATGGGAAGAACACGAAAAACGGCTCATGCCAGTTTGGGAAGGGCTTTTGGTTAACACTAAAAAGTCTACTCAAGGTGACAAGTCTGCTCATCAGGTAATTATAGTGTTTTAATTATGTCTGTGATTAAACCATTAATTCTAATGTAATTATAATGTATTTTGAACTTGTGTTTGGATTTTAGGAGCGACACAATGTGTACGAGGAGAAGACCCATGCGTTAAAGTCGGTTACTGAAGAGTCCTCCTATGACGAATTTATTGCAACGGCCACCCTGGCTGAGAAAGAGTTTACTGCGGAAAAGTTAAATGTAAAGTTTGTTGGGTTGAATGTGACAACTAGCAGCGCTGCCTCTGTGGCAAGTGGCAAGAGCAGTGATGTTGACCCCGAGGAGTTTATGACGGAGGAGGAACGAAAGGCGGTTGTAGTACCGAGGAGGTTTGTACAATTTTACGAGCAATTAAATTGTACATGCAATTAAAACTTATTTATAGGCTTAAAGAATGGAGAAATTGATCTTTAAAATGTTGATGAAACAGGTCTGAAGATTTGGAGCGCTATGTAAAGGAAATGGGAAAGAGAAATGTAATCTTGATCAACAAAGCGGATTTTTTATCGGATGGTCAAAGGAAACACTGGGCGTCCTTTTTCAAGTCGGTCAATTTGCCGCATGCGTTTTACTCAGCCGCTACCGCCAATGACAATCTTGCGAAAGATAATAAAGCTACTGTCGAAGAAGGTCGCGAGGAAGAAAATTCAGGCGATAGTGATGCTGAAGAAGGCGAAGCTAGTGGAAATGAAGAGGATGAACCGGAAAATCCAGCGGAACCTGATCTAGGAAACTTGGAGAAACCTGACATGGATGTACATGTTTTGAACCGCGAGGAACTTATTACATTCTTAAAATCATTTAAACCCGAAGGATCCACTGAGCTTTTTTCAGTTGGATTAGTTGGTTATCCCAACGTAGGAAAAAGTTCCACTATTAACTCACTAATGGGAATCAAACGTACATCAGTTTCTGCGACACCTGGCAAGACAAAGCATTTCCAGGTAAATTAGTGAGCATTGCTTTTACTTTACGCATGTGCAAGGTGTTCGACACTGAACACCTATTGATGTAATCCGACTCTATACTTATTACTGTTCTTTAAACTAGACACTTTTCCTGGAGCAAGACCTTTTGCTATGTGACTGTCCAGGATTAGTAATGCCAGCGTTTGGGGGCTCCAAAGGGGAAATGATACTTGGAGGAATTTTACCAATTGATCAACTAACCAGTTATGAATCTGCAACTACCTTGTTAATTCAGAGGATTTCGCAGGAAAGACTAGAGAAAAAATATGGTATATCTCTTCCACCAAAGTATACACACGATGACTTTTTGAGTGCTTATGCTGGTAACTATTTATTTTAACTTTTTTATTTTTCCAAAATTCTGATCTTGAAGTATGTATGTAACTTGAAAATCTATTGTGTTACAGCCGTTCGAGGTTTTATGACTGTCAGAGGAATACCAGACTGCTCAAGAGCTGCCAGAATAATTTTAAAAGACTTGGTCAATGGTAAACTATTGT
>JAHZMV010002418.1:0-69589 GCA_027743765.1 Coecobrya sp. COE2 | reverse complement strand
GGATAAACTTTTGTGATCTTGATGTACAGTATAGAAACGAGTCATCATCATCCCATTCCCATTTAAACTTTTTTACTGCCATTGAACGTAAATGACCTACATGATGGGTTTTACCTACATCCCAGTCATCTGTCATCCTTAATTTCGTTTCATCATCTTCTCTCTTGATCTGGTCATTATAGTAGAGACTCAAACAGGCATGTTTGTTTTTTTGATGCCATACCGAGAGTAGCAGTTAGAAAATAGTGGCAGTGTCATTAAAACATTTAAATATACATAAACCATGAATAAACATGATACGCCCACCATTCCACAAGTTCATCAATGACGATGAGTATGGCTATTTAAAAGGCACACACACACCAAAACGGTAGCTCAGCAGCAGCAGCAATCGCTTTTATTGTTTTCAAGTTTGCTACATTGCGTAACGGTGATGTAGGTAGGTATAAGCATCCATTTTAACCTGTTAATTGGATTTTCTTCATGAGAGATAAATAAATAGAAATACTTTTTTATTCATTTAGTTTTATATCTACCACCCTACCCGACTTCTCTCACTGATACACAATTCAGTAGTCAATTGTCATACATCTTTCCACTACACAAACGCTGCTCTCTGTCTTCATTATCAAAAGAAACAAAGCTACTCTGCTCCTGTGCTGCTCTGTGATTGAAGAAAAGCAATAATAATTGTTACAGCATGACATTATTTTGTCTTGATGCCTTATGACCTCTTCTTTATCGTGTGTAACTCAAGTCAACTCATTTATTTCTTCATTCTTCTTCTCCAAACTATCTTTTAGTGTGTATATGTATGTTCCTCTCTTTACTTTCTGGAGTTGTTGGTTTATTCATACAAGTTGTATATAAAATAGACAATTAAATCTCAGGGTCCTCCTCCATCTCTCCTCTCCCTCTGTGCGTAGTAGTTTCTACCACTCTTTTTTATGTGAAGCTTCGTCGTGATAATGTCCTCATAAAACTGGGAAAATGAACGGCGAGGAAAACTCTCCTCACATTTCATCAGGTATTTCATTTCATCAGCAAAGAAGAAACAAAGCGCAGTAATGAAAATGAAATGGGACAACTCCTTAAAAGATGTATTATTATTGCTCTGCGCTACTGACGACATTGCGATGATGATGATGACAATACAATCTATATTGGCAGTGTGCCTATTAACTTGCTTAGACAGCAACAACCTTTTTCTGTGCATCCTGTTGCCACCTCACTTTCAAGGATGATAATATGATGATGTGATGAACAATGCAAAAGGAGCAAGTTCACTTTTGCTTGCATAATAATCACCTTATCAGCACCATCTTCTTCTTTTCAAAAAATATTTTGTTTATCAGTTCAGATTCGCTTTTCCAATCCATTAAATTAGATAGAGATGCAAATGCCACAAAGTCCAAACATATAAGCATTTATGCACTTTGGACGATGATGATGATCGTCATCCCTGACCAAATTTGGAATGAGCAAGTGCTACCACATTTTAAAAGCTGCTTATGTTGCTGTTTTTGCCAAAAAGCAAAAAATATCGTATTTCGTATGTATGCACCAGCACATTATAGTCAAGCCTGAAAAGGCTATAAATAAAGACCACTCATTTTTACACTACTTGTTGACATATTCATGTGACAAGCCAGCAGAAAAAAAACAATCAAAATCAGAATAGCTGAGCAGCTAAAAGGAAAAACGCGTCTTGAAGAGACCTTGCACATTCCACTAATTTTTTTAAATCCTGGGCTTAATATCATTAACAAATAGGTGGCAGACGTCTTTTTTAGAAAATGGTCACCACTTCATTCTTGCTCAGCAGCAGTAGTGTCATATATGTACATTAAGTACCTATATACTTTACACTATTCAGACGTCGTGTGTGTAGGTAGGTAATCAAATCTATAAAGCCATTTAGATTCAAAATATTTTTTTCTGTAAAACTCTTCTGTCAGGGAGGTCGTCTCCCTTTTATATCAGTCAAATGTAAGGTGCAATAATCTGCCGCGTCGCTTCCAATCAACTATCCAGTCACTAAACACATTTCATGATAAAATACAAAGCAACTTGCTTCTCTTCTCTCTCTTAACGGATAAAAGATTAGCTATTCCAGTTCATCTCCGCCTGACGGGCTTCGGTCATCATCATCAACAACATTGTTAATTATCATCCTTCTCCTTTTTTACTTAACTATAACGAAACCAAATAAAAATTTGGTGCTTGTGTCTTTAGCTCTCCCTGGTCTGGTTACAATGCTGACCTTCATCTTTCCCCAATTTTAATTCCAATTATTTTCCAAGAAAAAAGGCTTTTCATTTCGTTTGTGATGAGTAAAGTGGCAAGAAAAACATTACGATAATAGCCAGAGCATCTCGCACAACACAAGCTTGTTATTATCATTATGTTGTACAATAAATGCGGGCATTGTTGTTTTACATTGTTGTTCAGAACTACACATTTTTCACATTATTATTATTATTATCATTGCCACAACTATTGTTGTACTGCACAACATTAACAACAAGTTTCTTCGAACATGCATGCAATTGTAAAAGTACACGAGATCCTCTTTCTCTCTCTCATCAAGCGACTTTGCTCCTGCCTTTTTTAAGCTGCTTAAGTACAAGCAGGTTCTTCTGGTCCCGGCCGGAGAATCCAAAAAGGGTAAAATTCTTTAATGCTATTACTGATCATTGTTGTTCTTGGTCCTTTTCAAAAATATATTCCCATGATGAAATGATGATGATGAAGAATAAAATGATGATTATGTTCAGTTGTACACACAACAAGCAAAAAAATACATCTACTTGTTGTGTACTTACTCCTCCATACCATGACGCATTTTTTTTATTATTATTATTATCATGTGAACTTTATAATGGAAAGCACACCACAACACCAACAACCCCACATCACTTTAATAATAATCATGGTCATCACCATCTTATTCGTTTGACATGTCGTGATCAAGACATTATATACGCACACAACGCACATCGCACAGAAAGAGAGAGACCAACAAACTTTTACAGAAATAGTAGCGTACGGCAAACGAGTAACTAATTTAAATGGAGTATCAAAAAGTTTTATATGTTTTTAAAATCAAGTCCCTACTTTAAATCAGTGCGAAGCGAGAGAAATGAATAATATAGTGGTTTTGTAGTAAGTAGCAGCAGACTTAGGTACTACTTTGTCGTTGCTGCTACTACTACCACTCTACCATATAATCATCTTCTCGTCATCATCATGAGAAAATGAAATATCATGATGATCATCTTCAAATCATCTTGAAACATCCATCTGACGCCGCTGCCGTCACAGTCAAAACCAAATGTTATACAATCATCATCAAAACGTCTTGTATTTTAAAAAGAGATTCTTACTGTAAACGACTACTCATCATCTCACAGAATGAATAGACATGTACCTAAAATAAAAGAAAGTTTTTTGGTGTCGGTTTGGAAAAGGGTGTTGGTTCACGTTTTTCATCATTCTCTCTCAGAAGAGAACACTTTATACCGATCAACTTTATTACAGAGTAGGTTGTACACGACTAACATTTATTCGTACCACTGAAAATATCTGCATAATAATAATAATAGCTTTATTACAGGAGCGCTCTCTTTTCTCCGTTCAAAATAATAATAGTAGTGGAGCATTGGACTTTTCCAAAGTAAACATGCACACTGCGTTATTAGACTGGAGGAAAGGAAACAGAGGGAAAAGATTTGTATCTTGTATCAGTTGCCAGTTTGAATGAAGACTCCGGCTGGAATGATGGGACGATCATGATGATGATGGCGATATGGGTATACACCAGTCAAATCAAGGGACCTATTTATATTGTTCCCATGTCAGTCCTTTTCTTCCTCGCCATTCCTAAGGTTCTTGGCTCGCTTCACTCACTCACTCTATTTTTTTCTCACTCTCTCTCTCTATAAAGAGCAGTGGGACTTTGGGAATATCGCGTTTGGTGGTATCATCATCATGATCATATATGCATGACATAAAATACCAAATACCATCACGGCACTCACTTTTCTGCTGGTATTTTCTCTCTTTCTCTCTTGCTACCATGGTTGGTGTTAACTATTCCACTCAGAGAATGAATATAATGCGTTGGCTGACTGAGGAGAGGAAAAAGTTTATCTCTATCTTTTGTATTTAGTCACCAGTCAGTCAATATTGTTTTGTGTGTATGTGTGTGCGTTGTTTCCCATCGCATGCCATGCCATCATGTCATGTCATGCCACAAAAATCTGTATATCAATATGTATGTCGTCGTTCTCTATAACATTGCTCCTATTATGGCTCAATCAGCCAACGCCAACATCGACAGACAAGAGAAAATTCCCAATGCATGAAACGAATCAGCAGCACTCACAAAAGTAGTAGCAAAAGCCTCGATATGGAAGCAAAAGAAAAGAAACAACTTTTTCCTCCAAAGGGAATTTTTCTTGCGTGTCTGTTTTCTGGTAGCTGCCTTTTGCATAAAAATACTAACGTGTGTGTACACACATTCCTTCCTCCCTCTTTCCCACTTTCCTTTCCATTTTCTACACACACACAACCATACACACTGATTGTTCTCTTTGTGGTGTGAAGTGTGTAAAATAAAGGCAGACATGAAATAACACGTAATCTTTCATGCCACGTCCGTCCAAAAAAGAGTGGAGCGATATAGCTGCTGAATGTGTCAAAAAATATAAATATTCCGCAGTGGATTTCTACACTAAGAAAAAATATGTTGATTCGGCTGTTTGAGTGTATAGAGCATCAAAGCAGTTTTTATATATTATATGGCATGGCATATTGTTTCGGAAATAATAATGAACATGAAAAATGAATACTGCGTGTACACATCATCGTAAAGAGTAATATGCTATGATGCTATGATGATCATCACATCACGGTACATATTATCAGCGTGTACGATAAAAGAAACGTCTCAATTTTCTGTTTCCAGTTTTGACGATGATGACAGCGATAAATAACATGACTACTGCTATGTGATCATGATGGTACGATCATGGTTGCATGGTTGTGTCCTCAATTTTAGATTCATCATGATCCAAAGTTGGGAAACAACTTCATCTTTCAAAAAAATAATTTAATCTAAACAAAATTATCTTGCCCAAATCGGAAGAATGTGTGTTATCACATCTTCCGCTATGATAAAAATAAACTGGAAAATATATATGTGTGTTTTCAGTGTGGTATACACACACTTGCTTGTGATTTTGCTACTTGTTATCTCTTCATGTGAAATATGTGGAGCATGAAACGCGCTGTGGTGGTGGTGGTGGGATCCTATTACTAGTTCAGGAAGAAAAAAGAATTCTTCTTACGCAATATTGCGTAATGAAACTTGGATAAATGAATGGCTACTTGCTACATACTACACGGTGGTGTGTCTCCCGTGTTAGTGAACTTGAGCAAAAAAAGAAGGAAAATGCGTCCTTTTGGTTAAAGGTGATATAAAAATGATGATAGGATCTATACCATTTGATAATAAGCATCTTCTTTGGTATATACATAGGAAGGCTTATTATTACATATAGTCATGTTATATACCTAGAGAGTAGACGGTAATGATATTAGCGCCAGAAGGAAAGGGAAATGTATTAAGGCACGATTTTTTCTGGTTAGCTCTGTCTTACTCAGCTCTCTTGTGGCTTACTTCTGAGACTGAAAAGAGTAGGATTTTTTTCTTTTAACACGACTTGGCGTGGCATGGTGGTTAGCCAATCAGCTGACAAGATCAGAAGAGGAAGAAGAAGGAATGAAGAAGCACACACAAGCTTTTAATTCCGACCAAGTATCATCATCCACTTGATGACGATGAAGATTATGCGTTGCGTTACTTCTAAAACTTTGTAGAAGTTATGGTACATATAGAAAGTATGTACATAAGGTAGGTAAAAAGATTGGTGCCTGGTCTGTGGTAGATGGTTGTTGAGAGAGAGAGAAACAGGAGGAAAAGCCATACATCTTTTGTACAGATGAGAAGGTCTAAAGATCGCCAACAAGGCAGACACACGGCTAAAGAGAGAGAGAAAGTTGCGATTCAAGAGCTACATGGGTCGGTCGGCCAAAAAAATGCGTCTAGAGGTTTTTCTTCTTTAAGAGCTTCCAAGTGTCTGGATGATGGCTATACTAATCCACTAATATGCTGTTCTCGGGAAGGAATAGATAAAAAATATTGGTTGGTGGATGATTATAGGATATATAACACATTATTATTACACACAGGACTATATACCCAAGATGAGTGTATATATGTGTATAGGTATGTACCTTACTACGTGAAATATGTCTGGGAAGGAAGGGAAAATAGTGCACAGGAAGATGAGATAATTTATAAAATTATCTTGTGTGCCTGTATAGTCAGGTTAATGTCATGAATGTGGTTGGTTGGTTAGGTAGCGGGATTCTTTACTTCTTGTCGAATGATCGGCTAAGGTAATTCCTGGGAAAGGATTAAAGACGTTCATGATGATGATGATGTGATACTACAGAAAGAAATTTTTTAAGATGATCTCAAGAAAATTCTATCTAAAAATAATGATTTAAAAGATGAATGGCATGACCTTTGCATTTTTTGTACATTCTATACCTACATGTCTAGAATGTCTGAATTAATTTAAACTAAATCGAATTCCTGACTAATCTCATTTTTTTTGCTTACAGGTATTTGCTAAATTGGAAAAACATTTGGCAGCTACGGTTGGCTAATACTCTATAAAGAGCAGCAGGTAAGCTAAAAACCAAAATTTTATTGCTACTTCATTACTCAATTCGTTATGCATACTTTGCATCTTGGACCTGTGTCGACAAAGAGCACAAGGTCCGCCACCTATTTGATTGTATGAAAGCATAAATATGCACCTCCTCACCATCAACACGTATAGAAAAATTATTGTTATAGTTCTTTTCTCTCCTTTGATACCGATCTCTCTTGTACTGCATTATACAGCCATAAATAAACAACAACCACAGCAGCAACTTCACTAATTCATGCCAAATGTAATGCAGTCAGTCCAAAAAGAGCAAAGTTGTTTGGTGAAGAAAATGCAGCGGCAAGAAAAGAACAGTGTGCAATTACTTACGTGTAACTTTCTTTCTAAACTCTTGTTCTTGTTATATGCGTAGGCATTTATTATTTTTATCTTTTGCAACTGATCTGCATAATAATATTATTAACAGCCTAAAATAGTAACCCTAAACTTGCTGTGCAACCACCAAAAAAGCAAGTTGCTCGTTTATAGAAACTAGATTTTAGACAGGTGAAGACTCATAAAAATGGGTACCATGAACCATGTTCAAAATTTTTATTAATTTTTTGTTCTAGTGCAAATTAAATTTGTATCGTGTTAAATAACAGCATGAGCTCCTGCTGATTTTACGAAAGAGATAAAATTAAAACCTGAACCTGTCCTTCTTGCTTCAATGTTCAGTGCAAAAAGGAGAAAAAAATTGCACAATGAAGTGTGGATTTCCAAGTATTATCGAACGCATTGCAGCTGGTTTCTATTTTTCAACCTATGGAGCAATCAATAGGTTGAAATGGAAATTGCAGTTTTTGAGCATTTTAATTGCATTGTATTTAGCTGTACCGTGGAAATTTTCAGAGCGGTTGTGCTTCAAAGTGAATTTATCCACATTTACTACAACAGGTAGGGAGAACGAGAAAATACCAACCGCAAACATACATGCACTCTGAAAAATACAGGGGAAAGCAGAAAAAAGAAAGACGAATGAACATTTCATTGCAATAGATATCACTCTTGTGTGGTCCTCGACGCACACAAAGTCTTAAAAATGTATCAAGTTTTTTTTTTCACATTACGGACATCATTCATTGTGCAGTACTGAATGGACAACAGCAGCATTGAGCATTAATGCACGTGCAGCTCTATCCATCTTCTTGAAAAAAAACTCTTCCATTTGGTGATCCCACATACAACTTCCGCTCATTCAGTTCTTACTCCTACTTATTATTCTACCAGACTGGCCATGGCATTGGATATTGGATTATATTGTTTTTCCACGAATGCACACACACACATACACACAGACAGCTGAAAAAACGAGGAGAAAAGAAAGTACATTACTGTCTCCTGTAGGGATTCTTTATTTGCTTTTTTTCTGTATTATGGCCACTAGATAGATGGATAGAGTTACTTTGGTTGACTGGTCTTTACTTGAGAATAGTGGAGGAAACGTGTGTAGTAGTGGACAAAGGAGGAAATAAAGAAAGACCACCAACCATTTACTATCGCATCCATTTACCTCTATCATATGTTTTCCTCTCTCTCACTGTTTGTTTTCTTTATTGACTTTCTCTAAAATCAACAGTCACATTAAATGGTTTCCGCTTTCTCCTTCCTTTTTTTCTGATACAAGTACAGAGAGAGTAGGAAGGCAAACAGAGAATGACAAGATGCACGCAAGCAAACAATAAGTAGTAAGTAGTGAAAACCCAAAAGAGGATATGATATTCAGGAAATGACCAATCTGAAAAGAAGTACAAACAAAAGATTGCAACATGGAGCTTTTTCTTAAAAAGAAGTCATATATTTTTGGGGAAACTACTGAGCTTTTTTCTAAGAATGAATTTTATTAAGGACTCCCGCACTCTTTGTACTGAAAATTCCTGTTAAAATTGTAACAAGATGTTCTTTTAAAAGGAATGAAGAATGATAAAATCCTAATGCAAAATTTCATTTACTGTGTTTAAGTGAAAAGGAAATGTGTAATTTTTTCTGTGAAAAGTTCGCTAGTGGTGCTAGCAAAATTAGATGCTTTGTTACTTTTATAACCTCAGTACTCTGTAAATTTATTTAGCATGCTCCTTCCTAGAAAACATCATTACTGTACGCCCTCCCCGTTCCACTTATCTTTAACACCAGCATCATGTTTGAATGTATGCATAACATAGTAAAATGTTTTTTGTCTTGGGATTGACTACCTTTCCAATCTTGTCTAGAAATAAATTTTCACCCACGAAGAATTGCAACTTTCTTTACTTTTCCATTCGCGAAACAGACCATTTTGTACCTCTCCCTGGAAAACGTACAATTAGATCAGAGCCCTCGTTTGACAGCGTCATCGCGAGTTCAAATTCTCAGAAGAACATCAAAACATCCATATGGGCACTTATACGTTATACACTTCCTGAGAAAGCAATTGATCATCTGGCTCCTGTTAGAAAACTTTTATGGTTTTTTGTGTTCGTGACATCATGCACGGAAAAGAAATTGCGATATTTTTTGCAACATATGAGTGGAGGACAACATAGTCTCTGTGATTCCAAGACTTTGAATGTACACCAGAGAAAAAATATTGCTTCCATATGTTCTTTTACAGAAGGACGACAGCCAGGGGGAAAGTGAGACCAGAACAAACTCCGGTCATGCATGCATGCCGTGAGGACCCTAGGAAATTCAATCTTTCTAAAACCACCCACAAAAAAAGGATTAGCCTTTTTTCCTTTTGCGAATCTTCTGCTCATATCTCGTGACAATAATCGCATATTGGTGTCCCGTGTATAAAAAGTTACTTTACCTATTTGACCGTATTTTTTCCCGAAGAAATGAAAATGGCTAAAAAAAGTGAAAGTCAGACAGCATGATATCAGCGGGCGATGTTTTAAACACAAAAAAGTCCCTGAGACATCCCAATTTTTAAAAGATGGCTTGCTTCACTGTTGATATCCACTGTAGAGTAGATATATACCCAACATGATCCCTATATTAAATTCTGTACAGGATTCAATAATATCGTATAGCTTTTATTGGTGTATGTGTATTCGGTGATATCGGCAACTTCGGTGGATTTTCCATTTTTACATGGTGGCTGAACAAACTTGCCATACTTTATAGTGTATCTTGTGTGTACAGAGAGAACCGCACACAAATTTATGTTGTTGACTGAACTCCAGCTGGCTCATGGCACTAGAAATTGCCAATCCAATCTCTATGAGCATGCCCTGTGTGTATGCCAAAGCTGCAGATTCACAAAGTCTTGAGAAGAACAACGAACTTGTTTAGAAAGAGTGAATCTTTTTTTGTAAAAATTGCGGGTATATATTGCATAAGCCTTTTTCTTACCGAGACAAACTAGTTTATTTAATGTATTATGTATGGCTTTATTATGTCTTATGAGAAGAAATGATGATGGAAAATGCAGATATCTTGTTTTTGGATGCACACCAGCATAGCAGTCGTGTAGTATGTAGTTGTAGCGCAGCAAAAACAACAACAACGCATCATAGACCAGAAATCGACAAAAGGACAAGATAACCTTGCTCGAGCTGCACAGTGCACTGACTCAGATTTTTGCTGACAAAAGTAAACCTTGTTTTAAAGCTAAAAGGACAGTACAACTTTCTTAGCTAGAGAATGAGACACATATTATGTGAGTGCACCTTGGAGAAATGCACCAGCTTTTAGAAGACAGGGAAGGAATGAAGTGTGTAGGTTGGTTGTGTGCAAACTAAACTTTGGCTTTTTGGCTAGATGAGAGAGGAGGCTGTTGGATTGTATAGATTTATTTGTCGCAAAATTTCTGAGATCCCTGAGTTTGATGTTGGTAGTTACTATATGAAAATGCACGTAGAGAATTGTCCTCAAATTGAACTTTTCTCCTCTACGAACATTAACATCGCATACTTTACAAAGTGGGATGTAAGCTTAAATTGTGTACATGGAAAAAGCTATTTGAACATACAAACGTAAAGGGTTTAATAACGACTTGTCTAAAGAATATATTTAGCATGCATACTTTTTACACGTGTGACGTTATCCTGGGGAGTGGGTGACAAGAATATCACGATAGGAAGGAATGATGATTACTTTTGTTGACGCTGAACTGACTGACTTGTGTGGTGTCACTGTCACGGAATGTGCAAATTGTTGCAAAATGAACAACTTGGAAAGATGCAAACCTTGAAGCAATAATTTAATTGACGTTTGCACATTTTTACAAGCTTTAATTTATTTGATGTTACATAGTAGCATAATTGACAGGGGTATTATTAAAATTTTACGGTGATTATAGTCAACTTCTTACGAATAATCAAACTTGGCTCAAAGTACTTTTTCGAGTTTTCTGCATAGTGAATCAACAACCACGAAGACATCTTTCATCAAGTACCTAATGTAGAAGTAGTCCTAATCAAACATGAAATTACTTTTAATTTTCCGTAGCCTTTTAAAAAGGATTCATTTTTTATTGAGAAATTCTTGTAATATAATTGTGTACATTTTTAAAAATGTGTACTGCTTCATTTGAAATGAACTCAAGTTAAAATGCTGACAATTTATTTTTGACGTGCAAGCAAAAAACATCAGAACAGTGAATGAAATTCAGTAAGTTCAGTTTAAAATAGACAAAATAAACCTACATGTAATATGAAAGTACGACGCAAATACTTTTTTGTCTGTGAATAAGTAGACAGAGACTACCTCGAACATTTTTGTGAGAATATTATTTCCTTCTAGCAGTCATAACGTCGGCGGCATGAAATTCTACATCCAATACACGACAGAAAATCCAATAAGCAAGAAGAGTACACACAGCAGCGACATTTATTTTTCCACGGAAAGCTCGCATGGGCAGACATCTCAATATTATATGGTCTAGAATGTAACTACTGAACCAAAAAAATACTTTCAGTTTCTTTTTTCTTTTTTGAACAAAAGCAGCATTTTTTATACAAAAGGCAGTAATGAAACACGCATATAATATCCAATAATAGTACAACAGTACTTATTATTATACACAAAGCCAAATGTAACGGTGTAGTAACCGCAACCCATATCATATCGGCTGTACACTACATAATTCTCCTTGTTTTACACTCATTGAAAAGTGCTAAAAGAATGGAAGACCCAAATGATATACATAAGCCTAAGCACATGTTCATGGATGAGAGGAAAAAGCAATGGAGAATGGAGTACGGTTACATATTATTATTATTGTCCAAAAACCATATTCCATCTTTTCTTGCACTGCTTCTTCTTCCCTTTTCATTTGGACACATACCAACAACCCCACCAGTTCCAGTATCCCCGCCACCACGAAAGAATGTCCACATTCACAGTTTCAGATCCAAACTACATACAAATATCACACCAACTTCGACTTCCATGCTTCTATGGCTGCATAATATTGGATTATGTTAAAAGGCAAAAGAAAATTGGAGCTGAAACAGAGAGGAGGAAATAATATAGTGCGTAAGCTTCTCTAGTTCACTCTGTTCTTCTTTTTTCCCCATTTTTTCTCGTGTTTCTCCATCAAAAAATCTCTGCTGCTTTTACATACAATATGGCTTTATGAATGTGTATTATTGTGTATTAGATTAGTGGAATGCTTGTTGTGTATATACTTTTTTTAGGTAAGTAATAGTATCAAGTCAGGATTGTTTATTGTAATGGTTTGCGTTACGCTCCAAACCAACTGCATTAACTAACACCAACTTCTCCTCTTCTCTTCTTCTTCTTCCGCTTAAAATTGTTTCAGCGAGAAGAGAGAATAGAGAGTGCAGAGAGCTCATTAAGTCACCATACCATGTCGGCTCTGTGCCTAGCCTCTCAAACTACTCTGCTCCCTTTTCTTCTACACAAACAGCAGCGCACATTATTCCACTCGTCGTTTCATGGCATTTTTTCCCGTTCTCGACCAAACAAAGCAAAATCTATATTAGAATATGCTTACTGTCTACATATCTATCGGATTTGTAAAATGTACCTTTTCTGCCTATCATGCCACTAGTTTCCCGTCTGTTTAACTACTGAAATGGTAAAAAGTGGAAACCAGTCAGCGAGAAAGATATCAGTGTAAACGACATGCCACGCCAAAGTCATGATGATGAGGATTGTTGTCGTTGCTGTTATGCGAGCATATATATATATATACATACGCACAATAGTTGTTCTTAGCACACTTACTTTTAGAATGGCAGTGAGGAAGAAAGGGAATCAGTGAAATAATAATAAATGCTGTTTTGCTCTTAATGCAAAAAGGAAAAGAAGAAAAGGCGAAGAAGGAAACAACGCACACGGTTTCCATTTAGCCAGAATACTCACTCTTCTTCTGTCTATACGTGTGTGTAGTACTGCCAAAAAGTAATGCATTCAATGCGACAGAATTTTCTGAGGAGAAGAATTAGTTGGGCGTGTGGTGTGACTTTATGAACGTTATCGTTTTTAAACGCTCTTCCCTTCAGCTCTTCTGCCTAACTGACTGACTGACTGAGTCAACGGAACAGCAAAATAGTGAGAGAGAACTAAATTTAGGTCTTGTGTGTCGTCGTTTCTCTCTATAAAAACGAAGACGACTCCTTCAAGCAAAAAGCAATGAACATTTTTACAACGTTAAACGTTACATGCCTTGTCATGAGTTATGCTGATACTCATGTGCTCACTGTTTCATCCTTCCCACTGTTCTCTCATGAAAAACGAAACTAAATTTTTTTTCCATAGCTAAACAGACAAGGTAGTAGGTATGCAATGTCAGAAAGAGCTCTTTTCCTGTTCTTTTTCA
This sequence comes from Coecobrya sp. COE2, assembly GCA_027743765.1. Taxonomy (NCBI): domain Eukaryota; kingdom Metazoa; phylum Arthropoda; class Collembola; order Entomobryomorpha; family Entomobryidae; genus Coecobrya; species Coecobrya sp. COE2. The sequence goes on along the minus strand of JAHZMV010002418.1, from coordinate 56,038 downwards.
TATGGCGTGTTACACTATACGGGATCGATGCCATTGTAACTGTAACATGACTAGAAAAAGACTTTCCTGATTTTTACTGACGACGATGATGACGATCGCCATTACCATCATACCATCATTCTGTCTTGTTCCTGTGTTGACGATGATGATTACAGTCGAGAGAGAGCTTTTCAAACGATTTCAAAATAAATGCGCGTTTTAACTATTTGCGTTTTGTTCTTAGTGTGCAAAGCTTCCACGATATGTTCATCTTGATGATGATGACGATCGGAGAGGGTAAAAGGGATCATGCATCAACAGAATAACGATATAATTTTTAAGATGAGAAGGAGGATCGTTTTCTCCTCCACCTCCGCGTCTCACTTCACTCAAGTCAAAGGAAACCCAAACTTTGTTGAACTTTGAACGGACGTCATATAATACTGCATTTGGAATGGAAGTGAGTACACACAAAAAATGTTCCATCCATAATAATCTTTTGCTACTCTGCTATCATATCATAATATAGAACATTTAAAATGCAGCTCTCTTTATGAATGGCGATGATGATGATGATAATGATCACACTGGTCTAGTGCAAGTATTTTTTAGCTTGTCTCGACACAAACGTAGTGCTGGTGTATGTGTACAAAGCTCTGCAAATGGAAAAGATACACACAAGCTAAAGATAGGATCATTATTGGGGATCATATTGAACATATGCGTTAGTTGTACAAGAGAAGGAGTAAATAGTAAACTGATCTTTTTTGTGAGTAGGCTTATTTATCAGCGTATATCTGTGTTTAAGTTTAGCTTGCTTGGTTTCAAAAATCCCTTTGACTTTGAGCGAGTCATGTATAGCCATTATGCATATTCATACCGAGATCACACACTCTACACAAGCACATTATTGTATTATATGTCGTCTGCCTCTCTGTGTGTATTTAACTCAAGTAAAGTAATTGTCTCTCTCTCTCTCTCTCTGATTTTGTTCTTCCAAGAAAATGAGCCCCACTTTAGACCGTACAGTGAGAAAAAGGAGATCAGTCTAGATCTGCTGATCTCTCTGTTCGAAACAGGAGCTGTGCTGTAATAAAAGGAGGAGGGTTGCAACTGCTGCTAGTGTGCAGGAAAGTAATCAACAAGACTGACTTTGCAAGAATGTGTCATAAAAATGTAGACTAGGTACACATACTAATTGTAATCATCACATCCCATAATATATCCTATCTAAAGTTCCTGTGTAAATAAAAGACATTAAAAAAGAATAATAATACAAAAATAGTTCACTTCGTTTTTCCTGTTTATCTTGTTGACATAATTTTTATAGTGACACAACATTAAACTTTTTTGTACAAGTGGACGTGGCCTATGTATGTCTAGTCAAAAACTTTACTTTTCTTTTGGAGTGGAAAAAATAAAGCAATGAAAACTGTTTGAACTTTGGAACATGACAGAAGAAAATTGTCATTTATTTTCAAAGAAAACTTGGGGATAAGAACTGCAAATAAAACGTGGCTGTTGATCACAGTAAATAGAACAAGAGCAGCAGGGACGTGCATGAGCGATAAAGGTCATTGAAAAACGCAAACAATACCTAGATAAACGTGTAGATATGCATAAAAAGATTTTAAAGTTACATTTAACTGTCTTATATGAGCTTTCTAAGCCAACCATCAATAACAAACTAGAAGACGGCTCTGTTTTTACAAGTTGATAAATGGTTTCCCGCAGTTGAAAATCGCTGTTCGCACTCTCTCGCTCCAAACAACTTCATTTGGAAAGATTTTCTGGCCATTGTTTTCCTCGTCGGTGCTGCTCACTTTTCCGTCTTGGTGAAGTGAACAAGAATAGATTTTCATCTTGGTTTCCTTTTAAACTTGAGTTTGCATACAGGAACGGTCCTTGTTCAAAAACTCTAAATGAGTTTTTCGCCGTCGTCGCCTGTTCAAAATTATTTCTGAAAACTGTTGTTGTTGTGGCGGTGATGTGCCGTACTTTTCAGCGAGAAACGGTGTATGTTACACAAACTACGTTTCTGTGTGTCGATATAAATCGCAGCGCTGCTTGTGCTACCGCGTTGGAGTATATTTTCTTGTTAATTCTATAACGGGATAATTTTCCAGTGTGCATTTCTATTTTCCCTATTATTCTTCTTCGGAAAGAGAACCGCAAAACATACACACATCTAAGTGCATTTGAGAAAGGACTAAAGGAACGAAACACACAGAGAGTCAGGGTATCTCATCTCTCTTTCTGCTTACAAGTCTTCTGAGAAAGAGATCTCTGAGAAAATTGAAGGTTTTATGACGCTTTGTTTCACTTTACCTTTTCCTTTCCTTATTTTCTTTCTCTAGATTTTTTTTTTCGTTCAGGCTCATTGCAAACAAAATAAACTTGGGAGGATATAGTGCGTGGCATACTTAAGCAGTCGAGAGACGACTTACTTGTGTGTGTTCCAGTCTTGAACAGCATATATAGCAGCAGCAGTAGTAGTAAAATGATATGATTGTGCAAGAAAAAAAGTTTTTCTTATTCCGTATTTTTTTTCTTGTGGGGAAGTTGAATTTATATTCCGTTTTACGTCCGTAAATGTTTGTCTTCTTTGTAACTTTGTTCTGTGCCTTGATAGTTAAAATTGAAATCGGAAACGCAAAGTTAAAAACTGAAGAGAAGAGAAATGAACGGTGAGAGTTGAGTTAGTAGTGAGCACAGTGAATATTTACACAGCTTGGAAAACTACTAGAGAAAAAAACATTTATGTACATTATATATACCTTCTTAGTTATTCAGTTTACTTAAGTTTCCAGTTAAAAGTTCTGTTTCTCTCTCTCTCTCACTATTTACTCTACTAGTTCTGCTGGGATTTTATTTTTGCAATTTGTTCGCATTTATTCGCAAAATAGTAAAGTTTTTTGTGCGTGCTTCCTCCTACATATATTTTTAATTTTGTGAAAGAGAAAATCAATAAGACCGAGTTATGCTTTGCTAAGATACATCCTGGCATCATCAGAGACAGGGAAAAAAATAGGTAAGGAAACTGATACCATTTTCAGGATTAATACTCTTTCTTATCTTCATCATCATCTATAGTCTAATCGCTGTAATAATCGCTGGAGCAATCATCAAAAGTCGTAAATGCTAATATCATAACTTAATCTTCATCCGTTCTTAATAAACTTTTCCCACACCTTTCTTCCCATACTTTTTCCCATCAACATCATTTTCATCTCACCACACCACCAACACAAACAATTTAGTTTTCCATCCTCCTCCTCATCTCCTCTCCTCTTCTTAAGCATCCAAACTTTTTTCCAAAATGATCCATTGATGAAGTCACAGATATATTATCGTCATCATCTGCTCACGACTTCTGGTGACAAAAACTTTTCATAAATTACTTCCATTTCTTACCTCACATTTTCTCAGTCTGAAAAACTTTTCCCCCTGAAATGTGTTTGTTGTGGGGAGAGAGATAGAGAGTGTGAGCACATCATCTCTAAACGAATATCAAATGAGTGAGAAAGTGTGATGGAAAGCTATTGAGCGATTATCATAATAATAATCATGCATGATCACTAGTTTGCTCACACTTTCTTGATGATCATCATCATGATAATAATATTCATAACAGTTCACACTTGATCATATTTCTTTTATCATAAAATATTTTCAACTTAACACAGGATAGCGTGTGCGTTTTATGCATGCGCTTCCTTTTTCATCAATATTTTCTTCTTCACTATTATCATTACGATACCACTGATGATTATTCTCCCCGAATGAGAAAATTTTCCAAAGAGATATGAAATAGGTTGATGATGATGTAATATCATAAAGTAATGACAAGACGATCAAAAATGTTTTGGCTAAATTCACTCCATCTTTCACGACGTCATCACATCACCATCATCACGCGCTTCCGTTTCCCTTCTCTTGATATTCTTTTTCATTCATCTTCATGTAAGATAACGATAATCATAATGATGCTCCAAGCTCGTTCAACTTTCCCATACTGTCACCCGTGCAGCACTAGTATGTTTCTATTCAAATATGATATTATTTGAAAATATTTTCTATATGACCATCGCATCTCACTTTTTCGCTTCACCTCCCCCATATAACGATTCGCAAGGAAGTAGCAGGAAGTGTCGAGAGGGCAATCAAAGTCACTACACGCTTCCTCTATTTCTGTAGAAGTAGCGGTTGTACAGTAGTAATTTTTTTACAGAAAATTGACGACTACGACATCCTCATCATTTTATCCTTTCTTTAAAAAGTTTTTTAAGCGGATGGAAAGTGACATGCTACATGGAATTGCTGAGTGCTGGAGGAGGAAAAGTAAGTAACAGAGAGAGACTTTTATGACTTGATGTGCATGGTACTCACATACGCACATCTATCCATCTTGTGTAGGTAATGTAATAATTCTCTCTCTTTCTCTCTGTTTTTATCGCCAAGATTTCATTAGTGCAGAAAGGCATGCATCATCATGATCACCTTCAGAAAAAAGAGCAACCAAGAATGGAAAAGTGTGAACAAAAACGTGTCTTGTAGTAGATAGATAGTGTGCAAGAGATGCATAGATAGATGTTTTATAAAATTGTCATATTTTCTCTATTGTGCAGAGAGAGAGAGAGAAAAAAAAGTGAAGAAATTTTTATCCACTTTTTAGATACACTGGGATTGGATGCGTATGTGTGTGTATGTGAGGCAGCAGTGAAGGCAACACATTTTTTCAGCGATTGTGACTATGGTGATGTGAACCATATGGGCATGATTTAAACTCGAGAAGAACAATCGCGATAGGATTGAGTTTCCTTCGGTTCGTTGCTGTGAAACATTATAGTTCTCACTATCATCATCGTCATATCCTGCGTGATATGTGTCTACGTTTACAACTATTACCGCCATTATCACTGGCGGTGGTGGTGAATACCTATGTAACGGCAGAAGCGGACATGTTTTATTTTAAAAGTTTTACGCAATCATCATCATCGTCCATGTTCACTTATCGTAGGAGTAGGTAGACTACTACTACTGGCGAAATAAAAGTTTGGAAACGGAAAAAAGTTTCTTTTTTCTGTTCATCGGGAATAAGTTGTAAGCTGTACAAAAACATGCAAGTCTGGTATCTCTATATGGACGCTTTGTAAACTTGATCTGTATCTTATTTATCTACATACTTAAAAAAGAAATAAGTATTCAAATTGCAGGAAAATCAAGTACATAGAAAGAGAGAGGGAGAGAAATGGAGTGAGATTATGTGTACTTTTCAAACTTTTTTCTAGCCTCGGAGCGATAAAAGAAAAAAAACTGGAGATATGTTGAGCATATCTTTATTTGCCCTTACATATCCATCCTATTGCAATCCAGCAAATATATTCGCTAAGCTGCCTGTGTTTTTGTCATATTCATTCGTGTAAGCATGTCATGTCACTATGAAGACACTCGTTTCTGAAGATTACTGTGTACACACACACCCGGAGAGAGAGTTGTGCTATCCTATAAAAATAATAGTCAGATCAAAAGATGGAATATTCAAAATACGAGAACGCCATTAAAATTGAAAGAAAATCTATAAAGCTACTCAGTTGAATGAATTCACATAAGAAGAGTCAAAGTCAAGAAACACGAGGCAATATATTAGCCATGTTTCTATGGAAAGTTTCCAGGTAGAATTGCATAGCTTCAGGGCTACAAAATCGTCAACGCAATTTCCTTTTTCATCCACCCACGCGCACACACAATAACATATCGACGGTATGTGAATGCCTGCGTATTATTTTGATGATTATTATCTTGAAAATATGATGTTCCCACGTCGTATGTATCTCCAGATATCTTTACCAGAATCCATTCATCCAACCTCTTTGTAACCCTTTGTGACCTTACGTAACATTACATAAAAATGTGCCACGCTCCTTACATTGCTTTCCGCCTCAGTAGTAACACGGTAGGTGGAGGAGTAATATTTCAACATGGCTGCATCTTCTTTTTGAAAACTGACTTTTTTTGCGTGGGGAATACAATCAAATATTTCTCTGCTCATTCAACTCAGTCCCCTTAAGGTTCACTTGAAGGAGGATAAACAGACCAAAAAGAAATTCACGCAGAGTTTGCCACAAAAGAAAATGAAATTGGCTTCAATGAACTATAACAGGAATATCATCTGCCTTTTACAATAATACAGTCCGGAAAATTGTACCTAGCTACTTTTCTGATTTTTTTCATGGTGGTCGGATTTTTCCCGTTTTCTTCACGCTCAGAGAATCGTACTAGAAGTTTTGCACGATACAGCAGAATTATTATTAGAAAATTAGTTAGATTTCCTGTACACGTTCATTTTCATTATATAATTAGTATGCTATATAGCATACCTATAGCTTTTATAATCTCTCTACTAGCAGCAATCGGATTGAAGAACGAGCATGACTGATTTTTCAGAAGGAAGGAGAAAGGCAGCACAAGCAAGTGTCATTTTCGATTTCTGTTGCTCCAACTAATGTTGAATCTGCTGTTGTGGTTGTCACTTGTCTCTGTCCTTTCATGTGGAACTTTCCAACAAAACTCCTACTGTGTTACTATACGCGCAGACACACACACAAAGTTCTCTCGTGTCTGACTCAAATTGAAATTTTTGGAGGAATTGAGAGGGAAAGAAAACTTAATTCATTTGTTGATGAGAAGATCAAGACCAGAGAATATAGATAGGTATACGTTGCTCTATTTTGTTCCCGCTGCTGATCATAATCATAATACTAATTTTATTATTGTCTCTGATGATATTAATGCCATATTGTCAGCATGATTATATACTCTGTTACGATTATTGCTCCAGCATCATAAAGCAGAATAGAATTTTGCGCATATAAAGTTCTGAGAACGAGGTATATAGCATAAAGCGGAAGAAAGAAAGCTAATACAACAGAGCTACAGCAAGAGAGAAAGTGTCATGTGATGAGTTTTCTGCTGGCTCATCATCATCATCTTTGAAATAATCATAATCATTATTATGTCGTGTCGATTTTCCTGCTGCCGCGCTCCTGTCTCTCAGTCACCAACACCATTCGCACGCACAAACACGCTCAACTGCGTTTCTGCTATGAATCACCTAACTAAACTAACTTGCATAATAATAATAATATGACAACGATAGAATATTCTGCAGTTGATATAGTAGAATTATTGGATCTATATAGCAGTAGTGGGAAAAGCAAACGCATGAAATTACTCATTTCACTCGATTTCAGCAGCGACAGCTGTTTTCCCTCTCCTCCACGCATTTCATTACCATTTTCATATTGAAAATTCCACCGAAAACCAAACCAAAAACGGAAGAGAGAGAGAGAAACCGACCAACATGACAAAAGGGGTTTTGGGAGCAGTCGTCCTATATACCAGGCAATTGTAGTAATAATATAAACTGTCTTTCTTCTCTCTCACTATCCATTCCTGACTAGGGGTAGAAAAAAATTCCAAACTGTTTCAAATTTTGAATGTAGATTTCCCCCAGAAGAAAAAAATGAACTTAATTAGTGTCAACCGACACAGCAATGCAGTAATAGTGAATATACATGAAGGGAAATAATATGATGGTGGAAGAGTAGGAGGAGAGAAGAAGAAGACGAGGAAGCAGAGAGAGAAAAACCTTGAGCATTATTGTGTGAACTCTGAGAGTCGTATAATATCAGCCTTTTTGGTAGTATAAGTAAGCGACAGACCATGTATTAGTGGTAATGTCTCAGTGGCTTTTCCATGAGAGTACTTTCTAGAGAGGTGTCGTCGTCGTTGGTGCACTGTATATACCTATGCCCTACTAGTCGATATGTACTTATAAGTGCACTGGCATATCTGCTTCTACTACTGTATGTTGTGTGTGAGAAGTGTGGAAATGGATGACTGCACGCATCCCTCTGACATCAACATCACAGCCAAGTTTAAAAGTTCACTTGGAGCAGAAGAGAAGGAGTGGTGGGAAGGTGGAAGCTGTGGGAGAGGAAGAGTTACAGCGTTTTTATTATTATTGTGCCAACCAGGCAAAAAGCTCATCATTCCACCACCGATAGTAATCATAAAATTTCATGCTTTTCCATTTGAAAATGAGCTTTTTAAAGCGAGCTTCTCTACGTATCCAAAGGTAATGTTTGAGCAAGAGAGAAAATATGGAAAAAGGTGTTTTCTACCTCTCTACCTACATTTTACAACTAGTACTTACATTGCAAAGTAATACACGTGCGGAAAAAGAGAAGATAGGAGACTGAGGAATGACAAAAGTCATGAAATAAATCCACAAAATATACTGAAAAAGAGAATTGAGAGCGTATATGAAGCTGATAGATACAATGAGGTTTTACTGTTACCATTTACAGCATCCTTTTTTACTACCGTTCAACTTGGAAGGCTATTGGGAGAGGAAATGCTGGAAACACAAAGTATGCTGTGATAGCAAAAAGAAGTGGAAAAAAGGAAATGTACGAGTAGCGAACCCGAATACGTACTTAGCATTTTCCCCAGAGATATTCAATACAGTTATCTATCTGTTTCTGTTGAGCTGATAGTGTGTTCTTGTCGTATGGCCTAGTACCTTGATGATGATCATGATGATAGCACTCAATGTGGCTGGCTTGCTATAACTTACAATTTTGCAGAACCTTTGGATGATAAGCAAGGATTAAAGGGATACTGTGTAGTCGGGGCAAAGTGACTAGATTCGTTGCAAATTTGCAACGCTTACGATCTGTCGAAAATGTTTTTGTTCGCAAACGCAAAATTGGCACACATGAAGCTGCAATTTTCATTCATTTTTGTTGGGGAAAATTATTTACCCTTCAAAATAAGCAATATTGTACTTAGGAAGGCTAATAATAAACAGCTAGCAAAGAAACTGAAATACCTTCTTCCGTCACTTTTCATCATTTATTCCTAAAAATGAAGCTTACTTGTCAATATTTCAAAAAATACAAGATATCCTGTTGTGAAATCCATTCTCCATACAATTCCTTTCAGTTCAATATGTGGAGAAAAGTTTGATGCACAGATGCACTTACAACGCAACAAATCTCGTGATTCAGATAAAAAATCAAAGGGAAGAATGCAGAAGTACACAGTGTCAGGCTTTGATGTGAAGGGGTTAAACAGTTTACATTAAACTTCCGTTTGACTTCCTCCCTGTGTGTGACCCTGGCCTCTTTTGCTGCTGCTGCTATTCTTCTGACATATTAATAATATCGTTGCATCCCATTCCATCATTATTGTTATAACCCCATGATGGCTAACTGGGTGGGTGGCTTTCTTTCGTTTCATTTCTTGTTCTGATCTGCTGACATCCTTTTTATTTATTTCATTTTCATTTTGTATGAAATGCAACAGACAGAAAGGACAGCGTTGTACAGAACAAGTACATTTTTTCCAATAACAAAAAACAATGAGAGATATTTCTTTCTTGTTCATCTGGGCGATATGAATGCAACTGCATGCTTGCACACATGCCTATCCATAAAATAAAAGAGAAACGTATGTGCAGCAGCACAGCAGCCTTTCTGTTCTCCAAGTCATAACATTACATCATGTCATCGTAATATCAACATCAAATCACACGTATCCCCTTTACAAAAATCTTCAAAAAATATCTACAATTCATTCAGTCAGAAATTTTCTCATTCGCTCTGGTCATTCCTTTTCACAAGACTAGACAGAGAATATCCATGTTTTTAGGAACAACTGCATTTCATTGCATTATCCCCTGCTAAGCTTCGTATCTCTCTTCTCTCTTGCATCACACAGAGCTGAGCGAAAGGAGAGAGTCAACGAGTGGATTCAGTGACTCAGAAAAAGAGTCAAGTCAGCAGAAACAACAGAAAAAAAGCTCAAGACAGAATCAGTTTCCCTTATAACTCCCCTGTTTTCTTTGATAAGAATTTTTCCTGACTGCTGCTTCCAGAAAGGTTGCTTTATAAGAAGTAAAACAAGCAAGTGTTGACCATGTGACCCTTTCTTGTTGCTCCTGCTGCTGAGGTTGATCCTCCAGAGGGGATACACAATATTACACGGGTGCACACACCACTTACAAAAATATGTATGCCTTATATACGATACCTACACATCCATCCATCCCTTCTCATGTCAGCTTCGTTTTTCAGTAGGAGCATTAGCCAACACGACGACATACAAATACAACACAACAGCAGCTACAGAGTCAAAATTACTTTTTCGAGTCTATATGAATTACACTTCTTTTTGTCTCTTCTTTCTTTTCGTTTCTTCCGACGACCTCTTCCATTACCTCCACTGGCGTGGCGTGTCGTGTAGTTACACCACACCGAAGTCCTTGAGGTTTTTTCTTCCTTACGGTTACTCTCCCATTACATGCTACACAGTTTCATGTATTAAATATAATTACTACTGTCAATACAGCATAGATTACTACATATCATGTGCCTTTAAACGTGCATCATGTTGAAACTGAAATGATATCAGTGTAATAAAACAGTATAATGTTTACAATGATGATAATAATTCTAAAGAAGAATTCATGAAAAAACAAATATTACTTTTACGAAACACAAATAAGGCGTTTATCAAAACATCCCCTCTCTTTTTCGCTTAAAACGATTCCAGCAAGATTTATTCTTCCATGCACATATTATTTCTTTCTGTTTATCATCATCATCATGATCGTCATAACCAACATTAATTTACTGACTTCAGCACAGTAAATTATATTGCGATTAAGTAAGTTCCCCATTTTGTAGAGAAAATCTCCTTTCAATGTTTACTACTCTCATATAACTCTCGGCTATGAGCAGGAAAAAACTATTTTGTGCAACGCAATCTGCTTTTATGCAATATACTGCAATGTTGACTGTTGTTGTAAGACCACTGCTGCTACTTCTTCTTGTGCTCCAGGCAAGACATTTGTTGTTTCTCATGAGGAGGCACACACACAAAATGGAATGATACTCTGTCTCAGAATCATTTTTTCCCTGATGCTTCAGTCAAAAACTTTTTTTCTAGATGGAAACTGGCTGACGTGCCGTATTGGATTTTCTTTTGACTATTTTGTTGTTGTTTCTGCCTCTGCTCGTTGTTTTTGTGTTTGTTGGTGCTGAAACAATTGCTTCCGATATGGTTTCATGGGATAACCAACCATCAAGATTGCGTTACTCCATCACGTCATGATGATGATCATCATGAAGCTTTTTTGATGTTGATGGTGTCAGACTGCTGGTTGGTTAGTTTTAGTTTTCGATCCGTCTCCGAAATGAAATACGCACATACACGTTACTCTGTGTACTACATATATTTCGCTATATTTTATTATTGCTTTACTTTTCTGTATGTTGCACATTGCATGTCAGTCTTCTTTTGCTGGATGTTATAAGCTTGTCCTGTCCTGCTGTTGTTTTGGGCGGAAGGAATGTCTAATTGGATTCACATTTTGTGCAACAAAGCAAACCATACTGCTTGATTTAATATAAAGAAGACTCTCTCTGAAAGTGAGTCTGATCTGATGCGAGCTTGTATGTATTCCTCTGGTTTTTGAGTTAATGTATCTTCGGCGTTTTTCATGGTGTCAGTGGTGAGCTTATAAAACATCAAACATCATTTACTTACTGCTTCTCCACACAATAAAAGCCCACTACAACCACGACACTTGGTCGTCCTCCTCCTCCCTCTCTCTCACTTGTTATTCTTCTTCTTCCTCCGCCAAAAACAAGCTTTTGTTCGTTCCTGTCGTGTTTTCATTCTCTACAGTAAAATAAAAGGATTTAGTCTGGTGCAACATACGTTTTCGTTTTAAATCTAGCAAAGAAATAAGCCACACTCACTCAGCCAAGCTACTTGCTTGCTGCACCGTATCGAGAATCAGACGGGAAAATTTTATCATAGAAAGACTAAACCACAACGGGAAGCTCTATAGCTTATTATGATAAAGAACTTTCTCGTTGTTTCTGCGTTTCGTCATGATCTTCTTGGTATGATAGATAACTTTTATAGCTTTACAAACAAGTATGTAAACTGCACTTCTTAGTGCATACATACCGTACAAATCCATCTTTTAGTAAGAAATCAAAGCTCAACTGAGATTTTCTTGTTTTGGAGGGTTCTTCTAAATATAAACTGGAATGAGAGATATGGGATGAGGAAGGGAGAAGAGATAAAAGGAAATAAAAATCCTCCCAAATATATTCCTTCTCTTCTTCCTCTTATTCTTGCTTTAATGCATTTTCCACTTTTTTCTTTTGCATTCTCATTTTTTCCTGGTCAAGGGCTGCATTCCCTGTTTCAGTTTAACAGTGAAATAGTTTCGTGTTCGCGGTTGAGAAACCAAAAGTAGAAGTGCATCCAACAAAGCGTACACACTGCACTGGTAGACAGACAGAATACGATCAGGGGGATTGGAGTGCAATAATGTGCACGCATTGCATAATATGATGATGATGACATTATTCGTTTCAAAAAGCTTGGTTTATGCATGCAGTTTAAACGACATGCACTTGCGTGTCCCTAAACGAACATAATAATAAGAATGAATGAATACATGTAAAGCGTGGAAAACATGAAGGGATTTGTTTTCTGGTTTGGGGATGCACATTTTTATTTATGTAACTACAGTTCAATATCATACAGTTAAAGAATCTCTTTTATGTGCATGTGTGGAGTGTATCTTCTTAGAGAAGAAAGAAAGTTATTATTATGTGCTGTGTTGTGGAATGAAGGAGGGGAAGGGAGAAAAAACTAAATACCGACACAATTTTATGTAACGTCAAACAAATATCTTGATATTATTTCCAGTTAGATTTACATTCAAAAGGAAAAATTATCATTTGGAACGAAATCGATCATTATTTTATGGGAAATCTAAGGGGAGAAAATAAAGTGGGATGTAACGTGTTTTGAGGTACAATTTAGTAGCCTGTCAGATTACATGGTTATATTTGATACGTACGTACTTTTACACATGTGTGCCTTGAAAAACAACCTTTAAAATGCATAAAATGTTCAACATAACAGTTCTATGAAGATTTTTTTTGCATAATACCTATTAACCTGCTTTATATGTTATATATGTAAAGAGTATGGAGAAGTATTCCAAATCGCAGTTTTTTTCTGTTTTCAACTTTTTCTCCTCGAAAACACCACAAAAGTGAGGTTCTCTCCTCTACAATTCATAACAACAGCTGGTAAATTTCTCTGGACTACAAAAAAGTTTTATTGTCTCCTCCAAACTATCGCTTATATCATCATATCACCTACTGGTACCTGTATTCACGCTATACGTATAGCATATAAAATGACGACGATGACTAACTCAACAAAGAGCCATATTATTTACCATTATTATTATTATTATACTTCTCTATACTTTTGCATTTTATATCATTTTTGAGACCAGAACTTATTATTCTCAACACAAAACAGAAGCATAAAAAACTGAGCCAGACCAGAAGGATGGATTTACTTACATTTCTCCAACCAAAAAAGCCAAACTTCACAGAGCTCTATACTTTTGTTTAAAGTGGCAGGAGTTTTCAGTTCTTTTTCCAAGAACTTTAGCTCATTCGTGGCAAAGTTGGCGACCGTGCCAAAAACCCGAGAGAGAGGAAAAATGTGTGCGCCATACATATCCAAAAACCAAATGTATTTAGGTAGTATTAGTAGTAGGTACACTCATTCGTAACGCAATAATGTGGCTTGCACAACACTTTCCTTCTTTTCCGTTCCTTTTCTCCCTCTCTCTCTAATACGCTTTTATGCATGCCTTTCATTCATTTTCAAGTGTGGTTGGTTAGTACACTTACCACACAGCAGAATATTACATTATTAGGTCGCATGCCCTTCTCCCTCTCTCCCCTTTTCACACTCCTTGCTAATAATTTTTGCAACAACTGAACAACTCCACATGCACTTGGCAAACACACAACTCGCATGTGAGTCTGCACCATAAACCACCACACCAGCAAAAAAAGTACGAAACATGGTGGTGCCCAACTCATGGGAAATTCACAGCATCCTAAATCGTTTGCTTTAGCTGAAATGTAATACTTTTGCGAAATGTATCTCAACTCTACTGGTTGGATGTTTAAAGACTTTTGTGAGCTATGCTTTTATGTCATTTGTCCTCGCTGCTGTCGTCTAAAAGAACATTTTTAATAGTCTCGTCACTATAAATACTCCGTCGTCGGTTTTCTTAGAAAGGGAGACAGGACAACCAACCATATTTGAACTTGTCTTCTTGCTTGTTGGATCCTCCTGTCTGTCCTGAGTAACGTTTTTCGACCACCTACACACTATAAATACTTGTTATACTTTTTCCACTACTACTGTGTACGGAAAGCATAATAATTATATTCCCAGATTTTTTTGTGATGATTAACATGATTTACGTTTTCGGCAGAAAGTGTGTGCTCGTAAAACGGTATTACTCACATGATTCATGTGATGATGATTTAACATGGCATAATTGATTAGTTGGCGAGCCAACTCAATTTGTCACTTCATCGCACCATGACTACAGACAGACATGGAGGCACGTAATTTTCCGGAAAATAGCCGAGAAGTAACATAGGTAATAATTTGCCATGTGGAATAAATAAACAAGACAGGACACCGTTTTTCTTGTTACTTAACTGTATATATGTACATTTGCAAGACAGTATGGATAAAAACGACATGTCACCTTTTTTGCTCCGTAAGTAATGCGACTAGGTCGCCTTCTAATAATAAAGCCTTGAACTGTCATTAAAATCGATATTTAACTCGGGAGAAAAATAGAGGTTTTTACAAGGACACTGTTGTATGTATAGATATACCGAGTGTTGATCATAATAGCAAAATTATTTGTAAAATTATAGAGTGCATCCACACACAAACACGTCTATTATTATCTTGCCAAGCTTTATATGATGAAAAGGGGAAGAGAAGTAGGAAATAATAGCGGATAATAGGTGAATTGTCCCGGAAAACTTTCTTTAAAAAAGAGTACCATTGCACTACTACATGTTCGTTAGGAGGAAAAGGTGCAGTCAAGTGCAACCCAATAAAACTGAGAAAGAGAAGAAAGACAGAATGAGTGAAAGAAAGGGAGCAAGTTTTTCCTCCTTCTTTCCATCCGAGAGTTTAATGCTTACACTTTGAAAACTTAAAAGTGAGTAGGCTTCTTTTTTCTTCTTCTCTCATGTCAGTCCGTCAGTCAGTCAGTCAAAAACCAGGAAAAAACGGAATTGAATGTGCAAGTGAAAAGAAAGCAAACAAGCCAGCGCCCCAAAGCTGAAGGCACTTGAAGAGAAAAGGAAAAAAAGAGGAATAAAAGAAGGATAATTTGAAATGAAAGGTCTTTTCTCCTTGGCTCTATATGTGCTGGATTTCATTTCGTAAGGCTTATATATACACACTCACACAAATACATTGCCTATCAGATACAGCTATTATGAAGGATGATCATCCACTTCCCCCCGTTCCCCCTCTCCCCCTCTTTCTCTTTTGTCAATTGTAAAAAAGAGAAGAAAAAATAGCCCGGGTGATGATGAGGTTGAGTATGATGATTTGTGAAGAAAATTGTCATACGTTTTTCTCTCCTGAACATCTCTCGCGTCAGAGTAAAACGGTAGAGTTACCGGCTGGAATCCCTATTTTTCTGAACCCTTTATCCTAATAATCCAAGTGAAAAAAGAGAAAGGATTTTTTTCTGAGCGTATATAGACAAGCAAGCCTGCCATTCTAACCAACAAGTCACCACACTCCACTTTGATGGCTATGGATGAAGAATGAGGAGAAGGGATAATAAAAAAAACTTTGCTCGTTTCTTCGTCTTTTTGTTCCCTTCTTGCATTTCCTCTGTGAGTTAGGTGGAATATAATGTGTACCTACATTTATATGTGGAGAAGATGACGAAACGACAATAGGATTTTACCATGATGCAAGCAAAGACCATGATGAGATGTGTATCCGGGTGCATCGTTTACGTATCGAATGGTTTTGTGGTGTAGCTGGTTGATTTGAACAGAAAGAGGAAATTGAGATTACTGGAATTTTCTCCGTTTCTTTTTCATTGCCCACCTTGTTGGCATGATACAGGTTTTTTTTTGGTGAGAAATATGGTGATACACGTGTACGCGACACGTAATCTATTGGAAATTGAAACATCCATTCCATACCTCCTCCATTTTTGACAATTTTGGTATCTGGTTATAATGTTCGATAATCCCGCAGAATAAAATGGGGATGTTCAATAATATCTAAAGTATTTTTTCTTTTGTTCAATTTTCTTGCAAAGGTATACAAAGCTCATAATATGCCTTTGCTTCGAATGCATCTTCACTTTTGTTTAATTTCTTCCATCTCAACACTCCATGTAGGTTGAAACTTTCATTGGAAACAATGTTGCGACAATTCTTAGATGAATGGAAATTGTGACTAGTCTATGGGGATTTTCTGGAAAAAAGTGGAAGAATGTACATTACAAAACATCCTTTGTCACTAGTTTTCAATGTAAACAGCGTCGTAAGAAACTCAAAACAAGTATGACGCATTACCAAAGAATGAAAATTATTTCATATTATTTTTCTTTGCTTGATTTAAAGTTTTCCAAATTGAACCCTTCGTTTCATTTCTCGCCCATTTGCTTCGGTAAACAATCTCTGTGTGTACTTCTCCCCAATTTTACTAGGTAATTCCAAATAACACAATATTTTCAAATTGAAACAAACTAAAGAAAATAAATATTCCCAATTACTGCTATTATTTACTTTGGTGAGTTATTGCCTATTAGCAGGCTATAATGCATTTGAATAATGTTATTGTACAACCAAATTCCACCCACACTTTAGACATAGGTACTTATATAAGAAAATAGTACCGGTTTTGGTCAGGGTGTCTTTAGATACTCACACCTAATTCCACCTACAAGTTTTTTCCAGCCATCTTAGAAACTTGAACAAATAGCATGGGAAACTTTTTTTCCTTGTCTAAAAATCCTCCTCCTCTCATCATTGTCAATGACATTTTGTGAAAACATTTGCTCGTTAGCAGCTGCACTTTTCTTTCACTCCTCTCGTCTCTGGCTTGTCACATGAAAATTATTTTGAGGGTACACAAAACTACAAATAAGCATGACAACCAACCCCATACTTTCCTTTAATGCTTCTTCTTCTTCTAAAAATTTTAGTAGAGCAAATTCTCCACGCATTATGCACGTTCTCTCGCGTACTCCCCCATTTTTACTTCCATATAAATACATACATTTTTCATCATGCCTATTTGCTACCTTGTACATGTGTGTGTGTGATGATGATAATCATGACGATAATAGTATATAAATACGTACACACATAGAGAGAGGAAACTCACAAACGACAAAATAAGTAGAACTTTATCCTTTTACATTTTTCTCATTTCCCACTGTCTCCTAAAGTCTAGCAAATACTTAAAATAAAAAGGCTTTTCTCCTTATTTCCCTTCCTAGTCTTCCTTCCTCATGAGCAAACACACAACAGCAGCATTCCTCCAAGTTTTAAACAACCTATGTAAGAATTGGGGTGAGTACATACAAAAGTAAATGGCAGACTTATAGGTACATGTACAAAAAAAAAGTTTTATTCCTTTCTTCACTCTCTGCTCCCATATATGTACTTTTCATAGTTATATAGGCACTCCATTACATTTTTTGAGTAGAGAGCATTCACATTTAAAAATGAATCCTTTTCTTTGCATCCATCTACCTTGCCTTATTGTGTCAGTTAAGCCAGGCCAGACACAGCATAAAAAAGAATCACCTATATGCAACGCCGAGATTGTAGGATTTTTCTAACTATTTTATATGAAATTTAATGCTAAAACATTCTTTCTCTGTGAATACCGAAGAATGAAAAGTGCCGTTGAAAATATAACAAGGTATTATATTGTAAAACAGGAAAAGAATCCCAACTAAATTTCACAAGTGAAAAAACACAAAAAATATATGTACATATATATGGGTTTCTTATTCTCTTTTGACTTGAGCTGACTGCAAAAAGAATGAGGGAGGAAAAAAAATGTGAAATGGGAAGAGTTAAAAAATATTTTCCGTGGTTCAAGAACTTGATTCTATTCTGAGAGAGAGAACTCGCTTTCTAACTTGCTAATGGCCATTTAAACAAGTAAATTGACTAACTTCATCCACAGCTTACACATTTGTAAAAAAAACAACAATGTGCCCATATAACCCATATTATTACTGGTACTATATTGCGGTATGATTATTTTACTCCCACAACATCATCTACTACTCGACCATCCCATAACAAAAAAGTAACCGAGAAAATGGTGGAGTCATTCTGCTATAAAATGAAGATGATGTTGTGCTAAAAATATAAAAAGGGATTTTCTTGGAATGTCGTTTCTATGAATCTTTATTTTTCATTCCCATATAGTGCAACATTGGAAGTGCATGTCAGCAGCTTGTCTAGCAACCACTATAACAGAATATTATATGCCCTATTCCTTACAATATAATAATACAGTTGAAAAGTGGAAAGTCTGCTCAGTCTAGTGGAGAAAATGAATGTATGATGATGGGCTTGTTATTTGTTCCTTGACAGTAACCATATCGTTCTCGTCATCCTCATCATCATCACAAAACAAATGCACAAACATTCTTGTTCCTCTCTCTCTCTCTCTGCATGCCTTGCCACCGTTTTCACATCAAAATTGTGTCCTCTTTCTTGTTTCATGTTCGTGTGCTCTTATCTCCTCTCCTCGTGTCATTTTCCTTCTTGAGTCATCAAAGTCATGATCATGATCATTCACGATGACATCATCATCATCATCCTGTTCATGCAAAGCTCTGGTATGAAAGACACGACAAGGAATTAAATTGAAACAAAATGCAGAAAGGTAGAGAGATATATAGTGCTATTCCATGTCCGTGTGTGATGTGACGTGTCAGAGAGAGCGATATAATATGAAAATATCCATATTTAAACAAACACCAGAATAATATCCAGAGTAAAGACAGAAGAGAATCGTGCATGCACAAGATTATCCTTGATAGTAGTTGTGGCAAAGAGTACGTGCCCTTCAATCTCCCGACAAGCTTTACACTTGCAGCATAACAGCAGCAGCAACAGCGTACATTGCCCATCTATCTGAATGAAACATCTTCCATTTTCTGCTTTTTTAAGTGTAAGAAAATGTTACGGTTTTGTGTGTGTAACTAGCAACACCGACCATATATCGCCACCACCAAATAATTTGGGATGGCACTTTTTCTTCCCGTTTTATCTACTTTCAGCATCAACTCTCAAACCAACTTCCCTTTTTCTTCATAAAAAACTCGGAGAGAGAGAACCACATAAAACTTACAAAGTTCATTTTCTTCTCTTTTTTTCTTAAGGACATTTTTAGACCTTGTCGCACTTGCTTGTGTACTACTATAAGTATACAACTGATGATGTTCTCGCCCAGCAAAGATTTTCAGGATGGGAGTTACTTACTCCTAAATTTACTTTACTCTTTTCTTTCCTAACTCCCACTACATTTTACGAATACTCGATACGCGCGTATATATCTATATGATTTTTATATCAGTCTCCTCGCCTCTTGAAAAAGCAATCTGACTGCAAGTCTTGTGTACTATTTCTTCGTTAAAGGAGAGAAATGAGTCGACAGTCCAAAACCGGATAAATATAGTTCATTCATTCCCTCATTCAACCAAAGTCATTCATTCCACTCAACTCCGAGAAAGCAAAAAAGGAAGGAAGGAAAGGAATGCACTTTTTTTGTCTTGTGTGTGCATTCATTTCGTCAGTCAGACATCTTCACTCAAGTAATATACATACCTAGAAGATCTATATGGATATTTTTAGTAAAGCCCGTTCCATTTAGAAAACATATGCACTAACTCCCGACTACAAAAAATCTACTACTTATCTTTCCGTTAAATAAACTTCCTTTTTTATCACCCTTCCATGATCAGATGAGAGTCAGCCAGGATGAGCGAGAAAAGAAGAAAAAACAAGTGCACAGCCGTTGTCGTCATTTCTTGCTTCCTTGCGCCTTTTTACTTGCGTGTAATAATGTGTGAGTGTCTTGTGCAGTCAGATCAAAATCTTATTCCAAAAAAAGAAGAAAAATTCTTTTTTCTCGCTCATCTTGTCTTCTTTCTCTGCCCTTGAGCATGGTTGTTAGTATATATGTATGTTCTTGTTCTATCTATTACACAATCTTTTAAATGTCAAAGCATGACTGTGTGTATGAGGCGAGAGCATATATTGTAGTGTGGAGTCGAAGACAAAGTATTTATGACAGGAGAAAAAAGAGAGAATATGACTGGAATAGTATCAACAACAGTGGAGGTGATGTATGTACGTATTCCTTTCTTCTCTCTTTCTGTAAATTTCAGATTACAAAGCAATAAGCACACAGCTTTTTGAGAGAGAGAATGCACATATTGTATATCTAGCTAGGAAACAAATTGGAGATGGGATGAGAAATGGAAGACGTGAGTGAGTTTTAGTGGAGTTGAGTGAGAGGGTAAAAATTTAATGGACTAACACAATGGAACGTCAGTTTATTTATGGAAACCGTAATGTTCCATCGTCGTTATCATGCGTACACGCTACTTATTATTATATTGTGACTGGAAAAAGGGAATGTTATACGGGGAGAAGAGAAAAAAAGGGAAAAAAGACAATATTTTTCGTCATCGTTTGTTGTTCCATCACCATCTTCATGATGATGAGTATCGGTGGAGTTGTAGTGGAACTGTTGCAAGTGACGCTGCTGCTCTTGTATCTCTGTGTACCATGTAGCATGTTCATGAACACCATCAACCATTATCATCATCCTAAACATTATTATTGCTTTTTGTCAGACTACCAAAAAGTATAATAATAATGGGGTACATGTACATACACAGGATAAACGTATGTGTCATCATGTCATAAATGTTGAAAAGCATATGAACAAAAAAACCGTTTCCCTGCACATTTTTCCTCTCTTCCCCCACCACCTTCCCGTTACTCGGTATAGTTTTAGCCATTTGTAATGAAATGTAATGTATATTGGAGCAAAATGGCAATTTGTAATTTAATGAGAAATGAAAATCGTTTTAGATTGATGGATCAAAGGTTCTTGTTATTATGCTGAGGCTGTAAAAAAGCTGTGTGGTCATTACTCTTATACTTATTCATTCATTCAGTTCGATCAACCCTGCTGGTGTGTGTGTGCGTTGGTGCTAAGTTTAGTGAACTGGAAAGTCTGAAAAAATGGGAGATCAACAGCAATAAATAAACGTCACGTGAAAGTCTGCTCCGAAAAAAAGTGTGGTAAGAGTCCTTAGCTTTTTTCGTTTCGTTCAATGCTCACTAATAAAAACTGATGTTTCCTAAATGACCCGAGTGCTCGTGACTTGTCATACCAATTGAAAAGGGAACAAGTGAGAAAAAACAGAAAAAAATGTGAGACCGATATTCTTATCCATAACCTTAAGCAATCCCAATAATCTCTTATGGATGGACGAAATATCCAAGTAAAGTGGACACTTTTTCGGTATATGGGCGATTTCTTTCTTCTTCAGATATACCAACAATATGGTGCGGTGGAGTCGTCGTCAATAAGCCGTAGGAAAACTTGTCTTAGTTTTTGGTGTGTTTGCCATTCCACTTGTTTTTGGTAACCTGACAGGTTACAATGCATGTACATTATTGCAAAGTTTATTTTCACTTTTTTCTTTCTCAAGTGCTTGGGAAAATGACAATGGGAACAAGACAAAAAAGTGTATAGAGTGAAGAGCAACAGTGGTTATTTGAGTAAGATAGAGGTTTAGCTTAGTTTTGTTGAGAGGCTGGTTGGTTGTTTGTTCCCTTTTTTGGTTTTGCTTTAAATATAATCAATACGAGCATGGAAGGAATCCAAATCCACCAAGAGGTAAATATAAGGCTTTGACACACGAGAAAATGTAGGTTTCACTTTTTCAAGTGTCTCATCTTGTCCATCTAGGTTATCTTCTCATTGAAAAAGTAGTATAGAAAAGCGTGTATTAGCCTACAACTGTCCGTCCTAAAATCCAATGATGACGATAATGGTAGGTGAGTATATTCCCGTAGTGTACTTTATGATGATGACCGGATTGAATAAACAGAAAATTTGAGGTAAATAGTACGGTAGCGCTCACAGTGGTAGAGAAAATTACAGGGTATTTATACATATAACCAACCAGGTAATATGAATACCCTTCTCTTCCGTCCAAAAGCCTCTTTTGTTATCAGCAAACCAACAGGAAAAAAATATTAGAAAAAAAGTATAGACGGAAAGAGGTTTTTCTACAGGTCAGACCACCACAATGATAATGATGATGACAGTGGTGGAAAAGAGAAAAGCATCGTTTTGTCTTCTTTTGTTTAAAAAAATCGCTCACAATTACACGCTCTAGTCCATACATTCTTTTCCTTTTTTGTTCTAGTTCACTTTGCACGGTACGAGCATACATATATGCAGTAGTAGTAAGTGTGGTCATCATCATCAAGAACCTTACGCAAGACAAAGCCCACACAACTAACCATACTATTACATAACCCCTACTTTGACTTTCCCCGATGGTAATGTATGTACAAAAGTGAAATGGGACAAGAGAACGTTTCTCCTTTATTTTTCTCCTCTATTTGTTTTTACTATTTTTTGTTTCCGTTCCTCTGTGGTTGCTCTCTCAGTGGACAAGGGGAAAAATAGAAAAGGGATTTAAAGGGTTTCACTTTGGTGGCAAATCGGTGGTGTAGAGAGCAAAAGGAAATAAGTTGGAGAAAGACAACAAAACAGACAAATAAGCGTGTATACATTTTCTAAAGCATATATACAAATGTGGGGGTTGTGGTAGTGGCAGTGTTGCACACACACCAACCACCACTCTAGTTAACTTATTGTTAAGCAGTAAAGGTGAAAGAAACAAAAAAGTAGTAAAGCCTTGCCTGCTTGTTGTTGGAAAGCTTTAAAAATAAATGTACCTTTTTCCAGAGAAATCGAAATGGGCGCTTCGACAAAATACTCTACATGCTACACGTTTACAATAGTGGAGCACCTGCACAAAAAAAGTTTATTTTTCTTTCACTTTTTCTGCTCCTGCTGCTGGCTTTGTGTAGTACTTAACTTATTGAACGTTGCAGCGTAAAAAAGAGAAAAGTATACCTATACAATAGGATGGCAAACAAGTCATCAAAAAGCAAGTAAGCAGACAAGACAAGACACGCAGGCCATGAAATGAGGCTTCCTTTGAAACAACACAAAATACGTAATTTCTCTCCACCATTTTACCAACCCAGAGAGCGAGCAGTAAAACAGAGAGGGACAAACTAGACAAGACGATGAGAGCTTTCTCGGCTTAAATGATAGACATTTCGGTTTTTTGACCGACCTAAAATAAAAAAAGGAGAAGAAAGAAAAAAACATCAAGTGAAACCAGTAATTCCATCCACATGTGTGCCTCTGCTCATATAGTATACCATTGTAGTTAAGTACACACTCATTGTCGTAATAATAATACCTGTCTTGGCTTCTACTCGTGTAGCGGTTGATGGTTAGGTATGGGTATGGGTATAAAGGTCGGTGGTCTTTCTCTCTGGTAATTCTCAGTGATGAGAAAGATCGATTATTTATTTGGAATTGTTTGGTATGGTTTTTGGTGTGGGGGCTCAACTAAAGAGGAACGTTTTTTCTTCTGTTTCTTCTACTTCCTTTTTCCAATTGTTCAGCTATTTTATTTTTTCCAAGTACACTTGGGAAACTGGATCCGATTCTATTTGTATTTCCTTTCCTACTTTTTCCCATAGTCCCTAGCTGAACTCTAACCAACTGACCAGTATTTTTCATACGGGTATAGTTGTTGTATTGCAATAGCCCTTATTCAAGGAAAGGAAGTTTTGTGATAAGTCGAAAGAAATGCTCTTTCCATTTCCACAAAGAGAAAATCAAAATGAAGGATCCGATTATATATTTTTCGCTGTGAAAGTAAGCCCTTTTTATGATTTTCATTTCTAGCATTCCAATTTCATTTATATATATTAGCACAAAACAACAATCTGGTCTGTTTGGTCTCCACAATTATTGATAATGATCAGCTTAGGATATTTCCTACTGTTTACAAACAGAGAAAGCTTTTAGTTGGAAATCTATCGGAATTATATGATATTCCTTAAATCAACACTAATTTTCCTCTCTTTGATGTTCTTAGGAAAAGCCAGTTAACGCGTTTTTCTTTTCTCCCTGAACAGTGACAAATCACATCTTCTCATACAAATGACGCAGCACAGCATCTCAAATGTCTCGGTCGTCAATATTTTCCTTTAATTTTCTTTTTCCATAATATTAGCGTGCAAACCAATTTGGGTAGTTTCAAAACTCTACACTCTAGAGAACTTGATTCTTTACTGACAGGAGCAGCCGTTGCAAAAAAAAGTCTGGACAATTTTTCGCTCTATTGCTACTTCTACTTCTTTTTTCATGCTTGAACGCATTTTCCCTGGCAAAAGGTGAAAGGTCCAAAGGGAGCATATACTTACACACATATAGATAGTTAAGTAACGGTCGTTAGTATCGTGTAGTAGCAAGTGCCTGTGTGACGACAAGGAATGCCGATGAACAACAGAAGGTGTGTAGAGATATCTGCTATAACACTGTACAAGTTTTGCTGACTTGTTTTATTGTTTGATTGCTTACTGCTGAGAAGAAAAACTTTTCTTCTTTCTTGTTTTCACTTTTTTTCCTTTTGACTTTCCTTCACTCATTTTATTGCCATCAAACTTGTTTTGTGCGAGTATACTTATTTCGTCGTATTGAAAGTTGCTTTTTTATTCCGAGTGTGTTTTGAGTTTTGATGTGTACATGTATACCTGACTGACTACTTTTTACCAAATTACAGAGATATGAAAATAGTGATATATTTGTACTATTTTTGTTGAAAATTTCTGAATTTGCTTTGATATCTTCATAAACACTTATCTCATTTCTTCTGAGACGTACGCAATACGCATGAGGAATCCTGAGAAATAAATAGGATACAGATGAGCCTGTGTGAAGAATAATATGCGTCTAATTCAGCAGCAACAACAAAAATCGAAAACAGAATGGCCTACTTTTGATCACCCAAAACTCTTTTTTGTTTTTTGTCAGAAAATCGTTCAACTTTTATGATTACACACACTTTTTGATGCTTCTATTTTCACAACTCTTGTACATTTTCCCTAACGCCAACAAAATAGAAGAGTGACTTGTTTAGTTGTGTATGTATGTATCTTCATCATCGCCAACATGTTTTCATTTAACATTGATGACATTTACTCATTTTATGAGGGACGACACATCCCATCTTCATCAATCCCCCATACACCGCCACCGTACCAAATAGAGTCTCCTTCATCACCAGAACCCTAGCACACGGTGGCGTCTACCAAAAATGAATAAAAACCTCGAGGGGATTATAAGACTTTACTCCTCTTTTCTTCTTCCTCATCTTTCTTCACTTTTCTCCTCTTTCCTTCGTCGTCCGTATCCATCCATCCGTCTTTCTTTATCCAATCCATGTGTGGGATGGATGTTCCTAGCAACTTTCTCCTAAAAAAAGTTCCAATAAAAAAATCTACTTGCCTTTTGCCAACAACACTCTCTAGTCGCTATATTCTGTGTGCTTCCTTATTTATTCCAAACACATATCCCATCTCTCCCTCTCTCTGTACTCCGTCTCCCAATGCTAATTGTTTAGCTTTTAATGTCTTGACGGTTTGTTTGGCAAAAAGGAGAAAATTAGAAAGCGTCTCGTCTGACACACTTTTCCTCCTTTTATCATCAGCAACCAGAAAGTAACTAACTCGTCCATGGCAAATTAATGGAACCACAAAACTCGTACTCTGTCTTAGTCAAGCGCCAGGAGAGCTGAAAATGAAAGAACTGCCGCCGCCGCTGCTGTTCCCTATGTTTCATAATAATAAAGGAAAAGTAGAGAGAAAAGAAGAGAAGATGCATTTAAAACATCGTCATGAATAAAGTCTATTTCATCATCACCAACCAACCAACCCATCATTCTCTTTTTTAGTGAGAAACACTTTTTTCTTTCCATTTTTTGGTGGGATAGATCGGCTACTACCAAAATAGAAAAGCCTTTATACATAACGAATGGATTAAAGGAATACATTCATTACACATATCTGGTCCATGGCACGTCGCGTAATCATCATCATCATCAACCCATCATCATGCACGGGCTACTGGTGAAATGAAAGACAGGAGGACAATGTACTTTCTCATTGAAAAACTGTAGCACTCTGTTGCTTTCTCTCTGTGTGTCTGAGCAAGGTTTCCAAAGATGTTTCAACGTCTTCCATCCATCCTTCTTTCATGTGGCTTTGTTAATTCCACGTTGCTTGATGATAATCATCAACACGACTACTGCGAGTATAGTGATGCTGTTGGTGGTGGTTTAGTGATGATGGATGAAGCTTTAATTTCTCAGCTGTTGTTCTCCATCAGGATGATGGACGACAACCTCAAAGAAGAGAATAAATGGCGGCGGCGACGACGACGATGATGAAAGCCAACAATAATAATCCAGCAAAGGGCTCTACACAAAGCTTTTGTTGCCTAGTTTTGGACGGTGTTCGCCATCTTCCAAGATGTTGAATTTTCCTTCTCTTCTCTCTTGCATGATTCATATAAGAAAGAGCATCTTCGCAGAGTCTTTGCCATTTTCGTTCTACATTCTTTCATTCCTTGTCATCCTCATCATCATTTGCGACGCCCTGTTTTTGTTAAACTGGCAGCGCAAAAGAAACAAAAGATAATAATGCAAGTTTCAAAAGTGGAAAGGGGGTGACAGGGGAGTGCGATATAACTAATACTACACTGTGTTTTCTGGCTATAAAATGACATATTTTTCGTGTTCACGATTTTCCTCCCAACAAAGTGGAGCAGGAGCACGAAAACAACAAAATAACTGTACTGCCAGTGAAAAAATCACGTTTTCCTTACACACAAGCTTTATCATTATCAAGGAGACATTTTTGACATTGACGAAGCAGCTTACATACTACGCGACGAAGAGACTGCGTGCGAGACGATACAGCACATCTTTTTTTCCTCTTTTTCTTCACGGACAAATTAAAAGGCCAGAGCGTGCATAATTCCCGCTCAGTCCAAACATGGCAGGAATGTTGAATGTGGAATTTTACATTTTTTTCTCCTCTTTCTTTCTTTGCCAGTGGCAGTTTGTAGTTAAAAAGTTGCTGCAAGTAAGAAGAAGACGATTTTTTTCTTCGTCCCTGTTATTCGTGTTCTTTTCTATTTTACTAATGTCAATGTCATAAAAACGCAAGTTATTTTTCAAAAAAAATCTCAGGCAAGAAGAAAACTTGTTTGGTGCTTTCTTAGTAGCAGAGGAGAAGCAAAACAGCAGGAATAACTAAACTAGTGAAAAAAGCAAATCATTACAGCACAGCAGCAGCACCCAGCACAGGAGTTCTGTCATCTGACATAAACTTTACATAACAGACAGGTTCATTAAGAAGCAAGTAAAAAGGCAAGGTTCATTAGTAAAAAAAAGTTAGAGGAAAATTGAAACTCGCGTGCAGTTCTTCCATAAAAAGAAATGTACATATTTCATGAAAGTATGTATAAACCAAACTAATAAGTGGATGGATATTATGCCATGTTAAAGCAGCGATCAACAGTCGTTCTTACAATCGGAAGAACAAACTACATGTCACTTCAATTCCACGGGTATCTCAACATGCATATCTTAAAGGAAAGCAAAGCTGTTTTGCGCAGTGATAAGAAGCAGTTTATTTTTCAAAGTTTACCCAAATGAATGGAAATGGTAAAATAAACAGTTTTTCTTATTTTCTATATGAAGCAACAAGTCAACATTTGAAATAGTTAGATTGCCACAAATCCCACAACTGTAAAATTGTACTTGTACAAGTAGGAAAATTTATTAAAAATTTGAATACCCTGAAAATCCGAATTTTAAGATATTGACATTTTTATCTTAGTTTTCCTGGAGCAATATCAAATGCAGCCCATTATAGTATTTAACTTCAAAGCAAACAACTTTCTTTAAATCTATTGATGAAAATAAGTACATGAAGACGTATTTACTAAATATTATATCGAAAGCTTCCCTCGCCTCCTACGCAATTCTCCAGAGCTCGTTTTATTTTTTTCCACCTTTTCATCCTCGTCACTCTTCTTTCCCCTCGAAGCCAATCCTGTTTTATCAGCAAACATGTCACTCTTTCATTTTCTCATGTTTAGCTTGCTCAAACCCTTCTCCATTTGCTACAAATTTTTTTGCGTCCTCAATACTTTTTTTATATATTCATGTTACATGAATCTTATATCCAAGTGATACATTCCTACTGTTCCAAATAAAAATTCTCTTCTGTACACACATCTATATCATCCAGCATGACGGCTGATTTTTTCTCGGGCGATTTACAAGTTTGCTCAAGATCCATAATATTATATTTTTGCAGAAAATTTACTTGTCTCTTTTTTGCTCAAACTCCAGCAAAGAAACTGACTGGTTGACAAACAAGCTACAAAAATAACAGGCACTTGGCACACATAAGAAAGCCACGAGGCTGGGCTGCTGTATACATTTTTTCTTTTACACGATTTATATTCCCTACTTACCTTTTCGCTCTGGAAAAAGGAAACATTCATCGCTTCACACACAAACACACAAGGATAGTAATTGGACCTGTCCTTCTTTAAGAATGATGATATCTTGATTTGCTTGAGTTATTTGTTGTACGTCCTGTGTATATTATACATACTTACATATACCAAAAATACTTTGTGTTTGCAAAGCACAATTATTTGCACTCCAATTCCTCCATTTCGGCCCATTCGACGCTCATTCAGACATTTTAATTCATGCCAGTTGTTACTTTGATAAAAAATGCCTACCCAGTTTCTCGGATAATTGCTGTTGAGAGTATAAAGAAAGAGAGAGAGAGGAAACCTTATATAGTCATCATAATAAAATGCCCGTGTTTAACTTCCATCTTATTACCGCGTTCCATATTCCCAAAAATAGAATAGAGAAACGGAATAGTTTTATTACCAACGTTTGTTGTCGGTAAGATTGTAATATCTTGGTTGTAATGCAAAAAACGAGGCGGAAAAAAGTTGATAAGTTTTCTTCTTTTTAAAAAGAAACAAACGTGAGCATGTGAGCTTCTTTGTGATATAACATGGTAGAAAGAGATGAGGAGGCGGGAGAAATATTGAGGAATAACGGCAAGCAGAAAGGAATTCATACTATTCATAAAGTGACTGAGTGAGTATATATACGTGGGTGTAACAATTACTAGAGTATTTTAACGAGATAAATAAATGCGCAGAGAGAGAAAAAGAGGAAGCAGTAGCAGCCGCTGTACATTTTCATCCTTTCATTAAGGTTTCTGTAAAAAAATGTTGCGTCATTTTGTTGACTGTGATTTGCCTCAAGATTTTCTCCTTGTCAATGGCATGTTGTAGTATAAGAAAGCCATAATGAGAGACATGAACGTTTGAATGTATTCATTAAGCACATGTGTATGTGTAGCAGGCATTGTGTCCTGATTCTCGTTGAGTTTCCTGCAGCAATTTCACTTTTCTCTTGTCGCTCCTTCCAGCCTTCAGCAGAGTCGTTTTCCCCAATTAAATCATCACTCGCATTCCGCTTCCTTTGTCACGTAATGTCGCGTAGGTAAATTATGGCAAAAACCTGGAGAGCCCTCCAGCAACACTTGAAACAAAATAAGCTTGCTTTACTTTTGGTTATTTCTTGCTGATTTCATTATTACAGAATGAGCATGTATGAGTAGTAGATAACCATATAAAATCATAATGTCAGATTTCGAAAACTTCATAAAATAGTACCGATTGGTACTTGGTTGCATACAGAGCATAATGCATCATCATTCATCATGTATTTGGCGGAGACAAAAAAGTCAAAAAATTCCTTTAATAAGCTTGCAATTCAATTGCGAAAGGAAAGCAAACAGTAGTGGTGGGATGCATAAAGAAAAGCCGAACATTTTGCTAAAAAGAGACAACAAATCTTTTTTTACGTTTACTGACATCAAGTGACCGTATTTATTTAACAACACGCGTTGCGGTTGAGTGTGTGTGCTATTAGCAAGAAAATGGCTGGCGGTGTCATCCCTACCACGTTATTATTGTCGTAGCATTTTTTTCGGCCGCACCATCATGACGGTATGTTGACTCGTTGACTTGGTCGTTTGTTGAAAAGAATAAGCCACCATGAGCACTGGCAAATTAAGCGTCACGTTTTTTCTTCTTTCTCTTATTCTCAACCGCTGCTGGGTTGTTGAGTTCTGAGAAAATCTGCCACGACTTGGCAAAGGAGGCCAGGATAAATGGCCCAAGGGTACCTCCAGAATAATATATACTTAAAGTCCTTTACCAAGACCAGAAATTCTGTAGGTATATCTGCACGTAAACTAGTTTTTAGGATGAAGAAAGGCTCCTTGTGGAAAATAAGGTGCTGATACTTTGAGTGAACGCACATACAGTCACACTTACACATTCACTCAAACAAAAAGAGAAACCAGTTGTTGCTGGGCCTTTTTCACCTTTCAGCGTATAAAAAAATAGAAACAAGCAAGGTAACTTCCTACATGGGTATACATACGTATATATATGTAGCAACTCACGGGAAACATTTTTCTCTCTTAAGAGTGTGATATGGGATGATTGGAGGAATAGAGACAGTAGTAGGTAGTGGTGATGGTGGTACACACATCCTTGTTTGTTGATGGTGTTATTTTTGTTATATAAGCCCTTTTAAAGGAAAAAAACTGTATTCTTATTGTTTGATATTATTTCTTTTTACAGAGAGGAGATACTGCAACAGCTACTTCCTGAGGAGACGAATCTCACGAAACAAGTAAGAGAGAAAAAAGAAGGCTTCTTGATCCCGCTCTTGATTTCCCAGAGGACTGCCGGCTCGGTGAGGAATAGTAAGATTTGCTTATTCTGCACAAGGATACACCAAGAAGAAGATCCGAGCAAAAGACTTACATTGCATGATATAAGCTGTAAGGGTGTATGAGCCGAGAACCAATATTAGCAGCCAATACTACACACTTTCACCTTCCGTGTGTCGTGTTCAAACAAAAACAGTAGAAGAAAAGGTAAGTGCCAAAATCCGGTTATTTCTTTCCCTTCTAAAAGAAAAGTAGATGCAACTAACATTTCACTTTAATACCATCACTACTAGTTCAATTGCAACACTTTCTTCCGGCTTTCTATTCCGTCTTACTTCAAAGCTCGGGAAAATAGGAAGAAGCACAATATATAAACAGTGCATTCATTCAGAGAATGTAATCTGTCTGTAAGCGTGATCATTTTTCTTTTTTGTTTCTTCGTTTGTGATGGATCTAAGGAAAGGGATCATTGCATTGATTAAAAACAAACAAGACATATTGAAACATATATACAGAAAGAAGAAAAGATAAAATGAAATGTAACATTTCAATTTTCATATTATATTATTTCCCAATTTGGAAAATTTGTATTTTGCGTGTGTGTATCACAGCAGCATAAGCTTTCCAACTCTTTGCAAACCAATTAACTTTTGCTTGTTCCACATTTTAAGAAATAAGCTGACTGGAAAAGATCTATAGTTTACGATACAAGCTCGCTGAATGCGATGATTTCTGCCAACAGCTGAAATTTGTTTGAAATACGTTTACTTCTTATTTGTATTATTTGCACCACATTCATTTCTCTCATAACCGATGAGTAAATAGGCTTAAAAAAGAATAAATTTCCCTCAAGTCTTACTACTCCCACCACTTCTCAAACAATCCTACCAACTTCTGCTCTACGGTTCGCCACGTTTTTCGCCAGCAGCAGCAAAATAAGCACAAGCACCAAAAATTCATCCACAAGTGAACTGATAAAAAGGGAAGAAGCCAGTAGTAGGAGTAAGTAAAGGAGGCAAGCAACAGAGGAAAGTGAAGAAAAACAAAGGGAAAAAAATGATGAAGCGGCATAAGTAACGCCTCTTATTGACTCAATATTTCATCAGACACACACACACCCTTTACTACTCACAATAATATATTATTACTTGAATATACGGAAATGTAAAGTATATAAAAATGTACGTTTTTTTAGATTTTCTGCTTTCTCACAAATTCTTTTACACTCTGTTCGTTGACTCAGATGCTCACACAGGAGGCGCGCCTACCAACTTAAAAATAAAAATATGCATGAAAAGACGAGCTTAGCGAGTCAGAGAAAGCTCGCTATTTTTGCACCATTATGATTGTTATTACCATGTTTTCTAATATGTAACACTATTCTCTCTGCTTCTTTCCCTTTTTCACTCCGGCAGCAGCAACAACAACGGAACAAATGCATTTTGCATTGAGTTCATAAATCTTTTAAAAAATTCTTCTAGCTTCCTCCTGTCATCTCAAATTTTCCTCACTTTTCCATATTATCCCATTCACAAACAAACCATACATAGACTCACTACATATTATACTCCGTGTATTACGTAGATAAAGCTTTTATTACTCACGCACACTCAGATTTTTTTTGTTTCGCTGCAGAAGAAAAAAATCAGGAAGAAGGATAGAGAGCCAATGCTCTATTTTTTAAAAGGTGGATTGTTATGGATGTAGGTAAGTAAGTATATCTACATACAGGACTGGAATATATGTGTAGAGCCATGTATTTTATGGAACATGGCAAATTTATGACAGGTTATTCTTATTCTTTTTTCCTTCTCACTCCATCCATTTTATTATCCGGCAGAGAGTGTAGTGTAAGCTTTCACTATTTTCTTTCTTTTTACATGATGTCGGTCGTTACTATCATTACTATTATTATTTTTGGCCAAAATGTCGGAAGAAAAATAAAGAAGAAAAAAATGGACAGATGGATGGATACATCATCTTTTTCTGCAGTTCAGCAGTCAGTTAGGCGAACTAGTAGATTGTGAAAGGAAAGGGAAAAGCATATTATATTCAATCATCATTTTTTTCTGGAAAATGGCAGAGAACATTTGAACAATCACCAGTGTGGATGGTGAACACATGTCCATTGTCTGTGTGTGCGTCAGTAGTAGGGTCTTCATTTTTATTTGTGTGTGTGAAATGAAATTGCAAGTGGGCCGCATATGAGCCCATCCATAAACTCGTGCTAGAGTCCAAGTCCAAATTCCACATCTGACTGACTGACATTGCATTTTTATTCCTCATCAGAGTTTGGCAGAATATTATGCACATATTCATAAGGGAGATCTGTCTGTCTGTGTGTTATGGAGAAAGCAGCAAATGAAAACGAATGGATGGTCATTCATTTTTGTACAAGAGAGTAAATCGTGTTTTCACATGGTAAGGTTGCTCGTTTGCTGATGATGATCATAATAATAATCATAATATTCTTTTCTTCTCTCTCTACCACGCGGTTTATCTTTTTAAATTGCCCTTCTCTTCTCCCTTTTGCTTATTTCTCATCTCTGAAGGAAAATCAGAAAGAAAAAATCTAGGCTTGTGGGAAAAGTACAATAGCATATTTTATTTTCCATAATAATAATGATCATAATAATGGCGATCATATTTGGTCTTCATTCTTCGTCTTGATCTTCGTCATCACCTAGCATCTGGGTTCTGTACCAAAATCTAAAAAGGAAAATGTCAGTCCGCCATTTCTCAGTTTACTTAAACCGAAATAAAATTGATTTGACACCCACGAAATATCACAAAAAGAAAATATCGCAAAAATCGATCCACTTCATAAAATATTTTTCTCTTTCCTCCACTTATGCGGAGGAAACAGTTACTTTTACGCAAACGAGTATAAAGGAAGACAGCAAAATAATAATAATATTTTAATGAAGATTATATTACGCACTGCTGCGATTACAGCACAGAGCGACAGTAAATTAAAGCTCAGTCCAATTTCATATAATGAACGATGTCAAACATCGATGCTTTATGGAGGATCGGATGTGACATCTTGTGTATGTTCCACTACACACCACCAACATTTTACCCTCTTTTTTTCTTTTTAACGACATAATTCTAAATCGAACCGAGGAGAGTAAAATGAATTGAGCAAGAATTGAGAAAGTGTTTCACTTCAATATTTTCTATAAAGCAACAAGGAAACAGTTCTCTACGTGTTGTCGTTGTCAAAAGAAAATCTGTTTTTCCCTTGTTGATGAGAAGAGCCACAGAAGCGACACACACATTATTATTATGGCCGCTCTGCGTTTTTTATTGAAAGGGAACTTTCCTCAACACAAAACAGCACACATAAGAAGAGAGCACTCCTCCTCTTCTTCTAATACTATCACCACTTAAGTTGTTATTACAGAAAGTGGAATACTAATAATAATGCATTAGATTTTACGACGACTTGAAAGGTTTGGCATTTTCTTGAATTACCAGCATGCTATTTTGTATGACGTATATTCATGGAACAACGGATGGGGAGAAGGGAAAACAGGCACACATGATAAAAATAAAAGTATTCTCTTCGTTTTATGGCAACTCTGAAAAAGCATCCAGCATCCTCATCTTTGTCGTTGTCGTCATCTTGGTAGACTTTTAATTTAATGCTTGAAAGAAGGGTGAGATTTAATGCGATTTATTAAGATGAGCACTACACAATCATACCCTCCTCCCCCTCCATCTTTTTTCTCATATACATACATACATAATATACTCATCATCATCCCCTCTCCAGTTTTTCTTCCCTTCTCCTTATCTTTTTTAAACTGGAACAGAAACATCAAGAAACTCATACAGCATACCGTATATATTTTATGATGGTGTACGCTGGTGATCCAGTTGATCACTGCATTTTGTGTGGAAAGAAGTTAAATAAGATAATTTCTAAAATGCCTCTCCAAAAAATCAGCAGCAGGCTTACTCTCAGACAAGAAATGAATATCACTCTATATAGTGTAGTAACTTGTAAGAAGAGAAAAGTGCACTTTAGATAAGTGAGGCTAAATCCTCTGTGGCAGCTTACGAATTTTATAGGATTTTCTTCTTTCAACGGCCAAACGTAATGACTTTGGAAGTATAAGGGAAAAGTAACAGTGCATGAAAAAAATCAAGAAAAATAGGACTAAAAATGAGTTCTATAGACAGTTGAGGGACAATAAATGCAACTGGAATTGCATAATGTTGCATTAGTGCAAGTTACAGTGATACGGCTCGCTGCTTGTTATTAATTAAAAAATGGGAGATGATAGTGCACAATGTGTAATTATATTGAGCTTCATGGAAGATAAATTTTCAAATCAAAACTAGTTGCAAGGAAGGAAACAAAAAAGTTTTCTGTTTATAATTCTATGAAATGGTCTACAGTATCCCCAAAAAATTTCCTTATTTTCATTCTCCTACTTCTTCGTACATTTCCGCACCTCTTGTTTATCATTATTTACCTAATATTATTTGCATTTTCCTCTGATCAAAGTCATTCTATTACTCTCGTTCGTTGAGTGGACCACCTACACCACACTTACCTTACCTTACTATTCGCCCACATATTATTATTATCCAACTTGAGCACAAAGCAAAACATCATGTCATGTAAAAAGCTTAAAGATTTTCGTGAATGCTTTACGGCTACACAACGAGCAGAATTCCAGAGTGAAGCCACTTATTTTTCAGCAGAGCACAGCAAAAACGGACGACAAGCTATCTTCTCCTTTTGGAAAGGAATGTCATAATGTGTTGGAGGAACTGTAGCGAGTCTCCCAGTCTGTCTCTCTCGTTATGGCACACATTACATATAGAGCCAGCAACATACATGCATGTACAGGAGAAAGGAAAGTTTCTGGAAGAAAGTGTTTGGAAAGTGACACATTTATTCAGATTATAATGAATGTGAGCCATTTATATTTAACGCGTTCTCACAGCTTCACTACTACTGTAACAGGAGCAATTCTCCAGCACAGCTAGCAGCTACCAAGAGAGCTTTGTGTACGAGAGAGAGAGACAGAGAATGAGAATCCACTTTGGTGGCAACTAACAAAATGTCTATTAAACTACCTTCCTCCTACTCAACTTACCTCCATACACCTACTTGTGTATAATCATATCTTCTACATACATGGACACAAGAAGTACAATGAAAACTAGCTTTTCCTCCTCTGGAAGCTCTTCGTGTGGAGGGAAAATGTGTGCGTGTCGCTTCATCTTTCTTCTTCTTTTTTCCTCTCTCTTCTCCTCGTCTCTCTCACTAACATGAAAAATGTTTCTGAAGTTTCACCACCGCAGATTCTGATTTAGCACTTCTTACATTATATTTCTTTGCTATACTTCCTCTCCTCCCGTCACACACATTTCTCTCCAAAGAAGAAACAAGTATTAAGCACATGCAGAGGCAATCTTCGTGTGAAAATCTCTTGTACAGGCTTTTCCTATAGTGGATCCTCAACACGAGGTGGTTGCCCGGTAGCTGTCTGTCTGTGTTGAGCGGAATCTCACCAGCAGCATCAGCAGAGCAGCTTCTTTTTCCTACATATTACTTGTCGTCAAGTAGTAATAATAATGTGTCTTCTTTTTCTCATCTCAGCTAATGTAGGTACATGCCAACCATTTTGTCCTCTTCTTTTGTCATTTGTTATGCTCCACTATACAGATTATACGTAATAGGTAGCTTCTTTCATTTCACCTGTTAACTATATAAGGATGTACTACAGATATACTCCATAGCTTATTATTATTATTATGGTTTTAAGGGGACAACGACAGAGAAAGGAAGGATCCTTACAAAAAAGAGAACCAGAAGGGAAATTGCATGTTTCCTCCGCTCCACCTTGCTTCTCGTCGTCATTTTCCCTTTTTTTATTATTAACGTTTACTGGCAAATTGATACTGAGAAATGTAGTCATATTTTCACTACTCGCTGTAGTTTTTTTTGCTGTTCTCGTCTCACATACACGGTGCACCAAAGCAACCGACACTGACTTTTGTGTAGAAAGCGCGTAAGCACATTGTAGATTTCCCAACCTGTTTTGTTTCGTGTTCCTCCCATTTTTCGTACTACATTCTTCTTTCTTTCATCCAGTTGAAATGTTTACAGTAGACTGTGTTACGTATCGTATAAACTGACCAGGCTCAGGGTTCAGAACAATGTGTTGTGTATGCGTATGTTGAAAAGGTGAAAAATCTGGGTGGTCCAATCAGTGTCTGCGTGTCTCTTTGGGGAATAGTGAAAAAGTACACCTTTAACACACTTACTTATAATAAAATTGCACCTTTTAGAGAATCTCTTTTCTTTCGCCAGGAAACACTGGAAGGTTCCATTTAAAGTAAGCGTGTAATTTATGTTGGCTTGCATGCATCTTTATATGTATGTACTTCCTACAAATCTACGTTCTGAATTTTTTGGCGGAAATTTAATAACCAAAAAAGTCATAGTCTGTCAGCATAAAAAAGTAAATATGCAGGTTATCTGTACATGCTCCGCTGCGTTTCACACAGGTAGACACACACAAAATGAAAAATTGTTTTCACCAAGAGAAGCCATTTTATTTCGCCATCTTCATCATCCCGGTTCAAAGTTACCAGCAACCAGACAATATATTACATGAAATGTAAAAGCCTACACTACACAATTCTCCATATTGTGTATCGTGAACGCTTATTTAATTCAATCCTTTTTTCTCTATTTTTCATCAAGAACATATCGCCATCAACTTGCACTCATCCATTTCCACTTTCTCTCTGTGTGTGTCTGGATATTTTTTTCTCGACAACTTTATATAAGCTCGGTAGTTCCACATACACACACACACACAAATAACACATCACTTCCGCCTTTTGTGGAATCATATTTTTCTCTTATTTCCTAGCTGTTTGCTAAACCTGCTATTTTCCGGGGAGAAAGGATAAAAATTCCAAGGAAAATAAGTACAATGAATATATGTACAAAGTAGACAAATTGAATTTTTCCCTGCTTCTTATTTTTTTCGCCTACTACAACTCTTCATACATAACATATTATTTGCTCTTGACAGGTGTGTAAATGAAGAAAAAAGGAAATAATACGAACAGCACAAGAGCGCACGTGGCGTATGAAAGAATACGAAAGTAGCAGGAGAGAACGGTGTAGTTATGAAGAAAAGGAAAAAAATTGTATTATTGATAAATGTAGATTAAGCAAGTGGAAAGCAGCGGCGGAAGAATACGTAAAGGACTTGTTGAGAGAGAGAGAGAGAAAGAGAGAGTTAGTTAATAAAAAAAGGTTTTTGCTGGTTGCTAACAAGCGAAAGAATGAAGGATATGCACAGTCGATGAAGGCAATGAATAAAAGAATCTATCCACGTGTGAATTTTTTTTCATCCAATCTACGCGAAATTGGAGTACAGCGGTCTACACAGATTCGCATTGTAGTAGTAATGTAGCTGTATCCACTCACCATCATCCAAAATCCAGGCGTGTAGTTTATAGCGACTTACTTACCAAGGTGAGAATAAATGTAGTAGATAAGATGATGATGACGACGGTGATGGCGATGTAGATATATTCCCTCTTTCTCTTTCCGTTTCCCTTTTTGTTATTGAAATCATGACGAATCTAAATGTACGCAACTCCTTAACAAAATGTACTACTGGGTTGATATAGAGGAAAATTGCGTGATTTACTAGGATTTTCCATAAATTCTCGAGAATTGAAGAAAAGTGAACTATTTTTCTTTCCTACCCTTTTCCTTTGTTCCATGCCTTTTCCAGTTTCTTATCCAGTGACGATATTTTTGAGGACACCACACCACACACGCATTTCATCGCTTTTGTCGTAGAGTAACACGTAATGTGCGTGCGTTTTTATTGGAGGATTGTAGGTAGATTTATAACTGCTGCAACGATGATAAAGTGAACATGTTCTTATTCAGTTTTCCCTTGGACTAATTTTACTAACAATTTACCTTTCTGTGGTCAGATTTGTGCAGGTGAAGAAAAGGGAGAATGACGGATGGTGATAATAAGAACAGAAATGTTTGCAGGTTATCACGTACGACTTACCACGGAATAAAAATAATTGTATCGCAAAAAATGATTTATCATGAATTTGCGGGGAAAAGGCAAAGGCATGTTTAACTACACTCAGCCCACACCACTCACTCACTCACCTGTACTTGTTTTGTGTTCGCTGGAATCGCTGGGCTTTTGTGTTCGAAAATGTTAATTGAAAGAGAAAAAAATACCAAAGGAAAAAACAGTGTAATATGTATTGTGGGTGTAAAGTTAATTAAACTAGTGTGTTATATAATTGAACACATTGAGCAAATATATTTTTCTCTGGTGTAAAAGCAACATTTTAAGATGGAGGTATACATATGTCGCGTACACCTTTTTCATTCATATTATGTCAACTAATTAGTTCAGGGAATTAACTTAAACCTGAGACGTGGGATGTAAGTTACGCTCGCTTTATATAGTTTCAGAATCTGGGATAAATTTAGTCGATTTTCATGGCATTGACCTTCGACTTTTATAGTTTTATGAATGTACTTCCAATTGCCAGGTAAAGTAAAACCGCACAATTAGCGGTGTCAAAGAACGCAGGGCTGTTGATTGAACCACGCTTGATGGACAGATGATGTATATAGAGCTTTGACATTTGCGGTAACTGGTCACGCTGCTTGTTTTGACATTGACACGAGCGTTCACTTTAAAATGCCATGGCCCAAAAAATACCTGTGAGAACTTACATACCTGATATTCTGGTCAGTAAATTTCCGTGACTCTAATTGCAAATTTTGCTTGTTGAAATAGAATATAGTTTGGGCTTATAATTTCAATAAT
Source organism: Coecobrya sp. COE2 (assembly GCA_027743765.1). Classification (NCBI taxonomy): domain Eukaryota; kingdom Metazoa; phylum Arthropoda; class Collembola; order Entomobryomorpha; family Entomobryidae; genus Coecobrya; species Coecobrya sp. COE2. The sequence continues at coordinate 16,245 of JAHZMV010002418.1, read as the reverse complement.
TAAAATAAGTTTATTTTTGGGATTATTTTTAGTCAACAGAAACGACAATGCAACTTTCAACACAGCAACGCCACCCTCATTATATGTACATGTTTCCGATACAACAGGCCAGTTTCATATTCACCAACTGCGCTCGTTTTCCTTTTCGTCTTCTCTTCCTCTCTCGCAAAATTCATTTCAATTTTGCCTACAAAATCATAATATGTACGAACAACAATAATTTGGTGTTTTCATCCCAGCTACCATTACCTACTATTGAACATGCAAGCAAACAACACAACCAATCTCCATTCATTCACTGGTTGGATTTGTGTGCATACATTTGGACTTGAATTTGAATGGGTGATGAACTCTGACTAGCAACTAGACAGAAAGGTTATGCACACAGTACATAATTTTCTTGTGTTGCCCACACTATAAACGTGTCTTTAGTAGCCCAGTCCAGTAGCAGCAGTCATTCAGCATTCCACATTTTCTCTTTCCTTTAAACATGTACATAATGAGAAAGAGAGAGAGAAGCAAGTGCTTCTAATAGTCAGCTATTGATGTTTGCTCGAACCATTTGGCACAGCTGGTCGCTCGCTTTCTCCTTTCTCTTCAGTGTACACCCTTTTCATTTTTTGATGTTTGATTATTGCGGTGGTATGACTATGGTGATGGTGGCTGTGTTGCTGTTATGCACAAGGGAGGTCTGTCCGTAATTACAGCTATTAATGCTTTATTAATGTGCTCCCCCTATTTTACCTCAGAATAAGAAGCGGTACACAAAGCGATTGCATTTGCACACACACACACACACACACGAAACACTTGTCTTTTCCCCATTCTGTCCTCCTACTTTCCACATTGTCGTCGTCAGTCTGTCGCCACTACAACAGCTACTACTATAAAGCTAGCACGAAAACCAAGCGTTATACACCACGCCTGGATAAATATATTTTTTTCCATTTCCTCCGCTTCGTCTAAACTCATTCAGGGAAATGTCTTTGTTTGCTCTTTTTTCAAAGAAATAATTTCCACTTTCTTGGTCATCATTTCGGCACCGCTTTCAGCTATTCTTCAAATTGGTCATTAATATAGTAGCAATTATAATTATGATTATTACTTACACGGTATACCCCATCTGTTTTTAAGAAACGCAACAACTACCCGATTTTCTCTGCAGGCAATTGTATACATGCATGCTATCGAAGAAATTGCCTTTTGCACGCATAATAATGTAAATCATTACAGCTTCACCATCACCAAAAAACTTTTAATGGTGATTGACACCTGTCTTGTGACTGACATTCCTTCAGCTACCAGAAATGATTTTTGCATAACAATCAACAAAATTATGCCATCAGCAACACAAACGCACACCTTTTCCTTGACATTCATAACATAATTCTCTTTCTATTTTTAAGGCCCCAGGCAAATTTTATATTATTGCAGATCAACGAATGACGATTAATTACATTATCGAATAGGTACAAAAAAACTGGATCATGAAAAACTGAATGTTTAAACCAAACTGCAAAAGTGTACAAGATAATAATTTAGATAGAGGTTATCTTTTAAAATCCTCCAATTATTTTTCATGTTTGTTCGCTAGTGTTGCGATGTTCATTCTTTTGTCAGCTATTATTATGCAGATATTCCATAATTACATGGTATCTAGCTTCCAGTTGCGTTTTCAACTTTTTGTCTTGCTCTTCGGTTCACATTTCTCAAGATAATATTTTGTTTACGCACTCACGTCTACACAAGGCATAACATACGTTTCAATTCATTTTGATGTTGTAGCCGTTTCCTATATATAAATGACTTAAAATTACGCTTACGATACAAGCAGATGAACTTTGTAGAGTTCTCTACCTATTGTTGCAGTGTCAGTGTCAATGTTGTTAATTTTACTGTAGGCAAACTTTTGCACTACCCGCAATGTCAAACATGATAATGCGGCATTATTACATCAGTACCTACTATTAAATAACAGCACAGATCGGAACAAAATGCATGCCATGGTCATTAGTGGGACCAAAAGGATCCACAATAATAATGACGATAATCACTGCACATCATATCGCACATTTCACATCTCGTTGTTAAAAAGTATTTTACAAGTTCACCTTTTCCTTCCGACTCACTCTCTGTTCACTTCAGAAAAGTTCAAAGTCTTTGCTTTTATACATATTTATTATATGACTGCCTTTGTTGGTGTACAGATGCAAAAAGTTGGAGAAAACTGTGAAAAGCCGCAAAAGAAGCCACGAGCAGTGCTACAGTCATCATCATTTTTGGTGGCGGTATTATTGTTTGCTCGGTTACAAACTCTAAAAGTGTTCAATTGCATTACAGTACCTAGCTCTTGCACACATTACACACATGTGTGTATGTTGGGAAGGAGTGCTTCATTCGGTAAAAACGGTAATAATAATGATAACATTCGTTCATTTATTTTCTACCAGTGATAATGACGCCTTGAGGTTAGAATTTAACACGGACTCTCTCTCTTCGCATAACATGATAGTAGTCGTCATGATTACTGCTAGGATATCAGGATTCTTTATGCTGCTATCGGTGTAATAGCATGTCATAGCGTCGTACACAAAGAAAATGGTTAGCACTTTTCCTCATTGTAATTGTAATGAGGATAACAATAATTATAATGAGACCGCGGCAGTCCTCATCATCTTTACATCACACACACATTCACATCATGCAATCATCATATACATATTCTGTGAGTACTCTGTGTGTTTGTCTGTGTGCGCTAACAACAACAAAGTTAGATTCGGCAGCGACAAGGGCACCCAGGTAAAAAAATAAAGTTGAGGTTCTCACTAAGCAGACAGGCAAACAAAAGGGGAGAGAGAAGATGAAATAATAGAGACGTTAGTGAAATGGGAAATGTTTTTAGTGTGTAGAATGTACTATGCACGTAGTCATGAAATGAATATATTACATTACGTTAATGACAGGCATTTTATTTTAAGTGGATTTTCTTCTCTGTGTACTGACTGACGCGCACTGTGTGTGTACGAGGTGGATTGTAAATTGTAATGATCGGTACAGAGATCTGGAGGAGGATGAGAGGTATAGATCTTCTTCGTATCTTGCAAGATAGTAAGTGAATAGGTATGTTTTCTGATGAGCTTCCAGAGTCAATGTGTGAGAATTTGTTCCGCAAACTGTGGAAAGATTAACTTTGTTTTGGTCTATATGTCTATACACAGGGTTGGGTGAGAAGAAAAGAGTTGAGTTTAGTACTTAAAAAGAGTAATTGTCTGTCATTATCATTGTTGTTGTGTACGTATGTATGTGTGTATGCTGGAATTACGTTGCATTGCTCAACGAAACTACCAACCAGACCAATTCAGACAATAAGACACCCACAAGTTTCATCCCTAAACATATCGAGAATTGCTGTATGAGGAATTGTCATCGTAAAACACATAGGCTTAGCAGACAATCAAATACATAATGCAATTTTGTCCGTGTTTCAACTTACCTTGAATCGGAAATTTTGTTTACCAGCGATTTTGAATTAGGTTGCAGTTACAAATTTGATATTTGCAACAACAGCATGCACAACACAATGTGTTCAGACTCTCAGAGAATATAAAAGAAGAGCTGTGATTTTTCCCAAGTCCCAAATGAAAAATGACATAAGCGACATCATAATAACAGGTAATTTGTTTAATCTGCACACGCACGCTATACCATAGTTTTCCCTACCTTCTGCAGTAGTGTTGACTGAGACTATAATGAAGTACCCACTTAAAATATAAATGAAAAGATATTTTTCACCTTTCCTCTGTGCTGCTTCTGTCTTTGAGTAATATTATTTATTAATCTATGTATGCTTCGCATGACATAATGTGGTATTGTGGTATATATAACACAGCCAAGCGTACCGGATCTGACAGTCGGATGTTGACAGGGTATTCGGGGATGATTCCTAAAACATAAATTCCTAAATCCCACAAATTCCAACTGTTAGCCCAACATACACAAAGGAATATCTATAAATAAATGAAATTGCCACATTGATGAAAGTAACCACTTTTTCAACAAGTTAATAGCCCAGTGTAATATTTCTAGTTAATTTACTACTGAACTTATAATTCGGGCATCTCTCTTTAGACACATAACCTGTTCGTGATTTTATAGTAGTAATTTTCACCTGCAACGGATGCGGATTGATGAAAGAAAGACAAGTTGTATAAAAATCTCACAACAAAAGCAAAATTAAACATTATGTAATTTCAGCAGAATAAACTTTTTGGTTCATTTTCTACATCCATGTTGCAGCTGTCACTTTTGTGCGTTGCGTGCATAAAGCTACTTTGTGAACGACGTGACATGACAATGTCTACAACTCTCATAAATTCTTTTCATCTTTGGGAAACCACCCACATGGTTAGTATTTCATCATTTTCATCATCTCTTCTTGCGTGATTCTGGATGGCATACATAAATGCAAAAAGATTTTTCATCAAGAAATTGCTTGATTTCAGCTGGAAAATAAACAGATTTTTTTCCAGTGACAATCTCGAAGAATAAAAGTGCATTTTAACGCAATCCTTCTAGAAAAATATTATACAACATGTAATATGCATAATAAAATGTTATATTATTATTAGTTGCAATGGAGTGAAGGAAGCCAAAACGCCCGGAAATATGCTATTTCCTCCATTACCTCCATTCCCTCTTTTTTTATTCGTCATGTTTATGGCCTCGTATCGCCTTGTAATATCCAATCGCAGATTTACTCCAGCAAAAGAATAAACATTACTGGTCTTGTACCAACTTGTAACATTCACATTCCCATTTATTTAATATATCTACTTACGTATGCACATCGTCAATCGTCATCATCATCATTCGATACATTTATAAATACACGCTGTTGTAATATTATTGCAGTAGGAAATATAACGAGAATTTTTTCAGCGCTCTTCTTGCAGCAGTTTTTTTTCGATTCCGACTTACCAAAACGCATTTTTCTGCTTTTGCTTTGTTACCCGGTTGTAATACAATATTAAAAAACTCTTTGCTCTGCTCTGCTGATACAAATCTCACTTTCTCTTCTTGTTCTCCTCTTGAAAAAAAATAGACGGAAAAGCATAACTGTTTCCGTTATGGAAGGAGGATCTACATAAAAATGAACGTGAACAAGAAGATGCTCATGTAGTGGCCATTATTTCTTACGCACAAAGTAAAAAAATTCTCCATCCGATAGTGTCTAGGAGTTTCAGTGAGACTCAGGGAGAAATATTGTATTATATACTTTGTTCCCGAGAAGAAGAAATGAACTATACTTTTTATACTTTCACTTGTGGCACGTGATCCTGATGATATAATAGTAAATATACATATAAAGTAAAGCTATGGCTTTGTAATAGTGAGTGAAAATGGACTTGCTTCCTTGTACGTATTTGTAAACGATTGATTTTTCTCTCTTGCTCTCCCTTCTTGCAAGTTATTTTTTCGCTGTATGTGTGTAGATATTTATTAGATAGCGGATGAACTATGACAGCTTTCCTCTTCATCTTATTGCGTGTTATGTATAGGTGTAGTACAGCATACACCCCCACTAAAAAATTTCCTATTAACATATTTAAGTTTTTTTCTTCAAAATTTACAGATATACACCCAATCCAACAAACTGGCATATATACTTACACATTTCCAATGAATGAGGCTTCTTCCTCCCTTCTTGTATAGAAAAATCCATATAAAAATTGGCTCCCATTCTTTGCCTTATTTGTTGTGCATTTTAGAAAGGATTGGTGCTGTTCAGTGAGTAAAGGGGAAGTAATAATAAGATTGAAATGAACACATATTCCATCTTTCATTTTCTCATTAATTTTCTCTCTTGTGATCTGATTTTTGCTGCGCGATAGAAGACTATCTGGAGAGTAAATATGTCTTTGTATTGCATACACAAAACATCTCGTTTACAGTTGCAACTATGTACCCAACTCCGAGCTTCATAGTCAGATACGTAAAGTACAAGATGGAATTCTGCATCATGAAAATTACAAAATTCTTTTCACTATTCACATCTGTACTCGTGCATATCATCATCATGTAACGCATTTTCTCTTTCAATGGACCTTTCAGATAATGGGATGGTCAACGATAGAAGGTGAAAATGTCATTGTTTTTGTTGATAGGGAACCTTTTGATGTTAGATCATTACAAAAAATCGATCTTTCTTTTTACCATACACTGTTACGGTTAAGTCAGAGCCTATATGCATGGCATGTCACGCATTATTCTGTAATGCTTCAGCAGTAAATGGCAATGGCTCATCAGCCAGTAAAATGTATATCCTGTTTTCCAAGAATCTTCATCATCCAACAGCAAACACCATTTCATCCGATCCAGCAACGTTTCACATTACATCACACATTCAAAAGGAATATTATGACCATATATTGCTCTCTCCTCTCTCCTGGAGAAAGCGAATTGCAAATGCATTGCCATAGCATTATATATACCCTGGTATATCCTGTCAAGCCATGGAGAGAGAGAGAGAGAGAGAGTAAAAACGAGCATTGTTAAATCTCTGAAAATTGAAATTCTCCGCTGAAATTACCTAATAAAATGGGAAAATGCACAAGGGTTCAGGTCGTAAAAGGTCCATAGACGAAGCAGAGGAACGGCATGCAAAAGCCGTCTTTTTTACTGTTGATACATACGCGAACGACCATACTAAAAACTTTTCGTGCTCCTTCTTTCTCGCGTAGTTATCTTTTTCATGGGATTTTCATGCAAGTAAGCATGAGAATCCTATACATAAAAAGCACATAATAAAATACGAGCTAGAGAGAATATTGTATAAACTAGAGAGAGAGCTGCCACCATCAAAAGTCATATGAAAGTTGAAACGGCAAATTTTAATCATTTTTCCTCAGAAAGCCATATATGGATGTATGTATACATATTTCACCCACTTATTATTCTTATTCTCCTGCTAATTTTCATCATTACTCATCTCTTTTACATTACCCCATTCCCCATTGTTTACTCAGCACACATATAATATTATATTGGCCAACTAGACAACAACAGCCACCCACACAATACACACGCTCCATTATGCGCCATAATGATGATAAGCGTATATATCTGTTTTTACTCAAAATCAAAAGGCATATGCCCCATTTTACTCCCGCTTTCAGCATGACCGGTTATTACAGTAACCTGATCCGATACGAAAGGAAATCTTGCCGCTTTTTCTGTTTTTGCATCGCCTGCAATGTCAACTCACAATGCTCGGTACGTATACGTACACCTACACAATGTTTACAATTTGTTCTGCACCCGTGAGCAGTCACTGGGTTCAATATGGAAAAATGCTTTTCTATTTTTCGTCTGTTTGAACAATTGCAGTACAATCCGTTGCCGGTGTAAAAAATATGTAATACAATAATCATCCCTATCCACTTTCACTTGCACATGTCTATGTATTATTTTCTTTTATGAGTATATTATTGAGCAATACACAACTTTTCTATATTTTTATACGAGAGTATTATTCATCTTATCCAAAAGTTACTGCAAAAACTTTGCTTCTGCTGCCACACACGCATCAGCGCAGTGCGGTGTTGATAGTGGCGGCGGTGTTATCAGAGAAGAAGCGAAGAGGGAAAGATACACATGCAATGCAAAAGCAGCCAATCTTTGATTTTTAGTTCGGTATTATCCATCCTACAGCGGTACTCTAAGATTTCCTCATAAAAAAGTTTTTGCACTGGCAAAAACAGTCATTTAACCACACATAAAAATATGTGCATATTCTCTCTGGGAACAGATGAAGATAGAAGGGGAAAAAGTTTGTTTACAGCGTAACGTGTAAAAAAGCGTATGGATGATGATACCATCCTCATTTTTTGGTTGAGAGAAGCATATGTGCAGAGAGAGACTATGTGTATAGCTTACTAGAAAAAATGGATAAAACAGGGAGACGGCTTATCTTGTGTGCTGTTTGGGTGTCATGATTCCATATAAAAATATTACTTTGGTTGGTGCCAATGCCCTTGGCAAGATAATATTATGGATGTGGCACACACATTTCGCCTCGCCTCACACAAAAACAACGTATGGCTGCTGATATACAGACAGACACACCAAAAGTTACACACACACACGCAATAATAATGATTACGATGAAAAATAGAAAGTGAGTAGCGCGGAGAGAGAGAGAAAGAACATCCCAGGATGATGATAAGCCTTGTTATTTCTTTTTCGGGTTGTTTTTGTAAAATGGAACCATCACATGATTTTCCCATAATAATTTTATGAATAGATTGTGTTGGGCAATGCATGCATAAAATTTAGGACTAATATTATTTCTGGCACACAAAACTGCTGTTTTGGTTCTGCAAGTATCAGCAAGCAGCTCAGAATTGAATTCATATTATCTCTTCTCTCTTTTTTTTAACTCAACCCATTCATTGGCCCATCATCGACAGAAAAAAATAATAATGTGCAAAAAAACAAGCTACAATCAACGAGTGAGTATGTATATCCACATCAGCAAAAAAACGAAAATGCCGTTTTCCTTCCCTGTACAAACAGAAATATGCGCAGCCGAGTAAACAGCCGGTGTGTAAAATGGCATTATATTAAACCATCAGTTTGTTTGGTAATAAAAAAAGAGTTTTCCAACTTTGAATAGGAGAACCATCACACAGAAATAGCAACAATGTGGACAGTAAATAGTTGCATTTGGATAGCATCACTCCTTCTCATTTTTAGTGGCCCTTACTCTGGCATAAATGCGGAAAAAAGTGAAAAAGATAATGTTTTATGGGTGCACTTAAAACTGGAAAAGAGAAGAAAATGGATGAATGAGTGGGGACATCTTGAGAAGAAACAATACAAAGTGTCTATATAACTATCAGTGCTGCGGAGGAACATAAAAATGCAAAGTACAAAAAAGCAGTTTTTCTGGAGATGAGCAGAGGTATGCCTACTTGTATAGGTAGGTATGTAGAATTTATATCAATTCAAAGGAAAGCATCGGAGCAGATGCTGCGTCAATAATTTGAAAACAAGGCGTTTTGTTATGCTTCTCATGCATGTTCTTTGATTGTTATCGCTGAGCAATGACTATAACATTTTATTAATAACTTCTCTTGAGAGAGAAAGAGAAAGTTTGCTGAAGATGATTCCATTTCTATGGTGGATTCATTCATTTTTCTCGCTGTGCTCCATTGTAAAAAATAAGCAATTCCGCCGAATAATATAGTGATGATGATGATGTCGTTGATTACCTATATAATATATAAAATAAGAAATTCTGATAGGATTTCGATGAACTACTTTCTCTACATTTTTTTTCTTTTATCTAAATTTATTGAACGATTTCTTGCAACCTAGCAGATTCCTTTCAATTCGCGTTCATTCGCCTATATTTTCAACAAGCGTTTCCTTTCCCTGAGAGAATATTTTTTCGCAAAGATAAAACGAATGAGGGAAAAAGCTGGCGTACTGCAGAGCAACTAAATTGATTTAAAAAGTGAGTAGAGAAAGTTTCTTTTTAAAGCGTAACAAGATTTTGCAGAAAGGAACATTCCCACTTATTATTTCATGACGAAAAGAACTCAAAATGTTAATCGTCTACATAAACCTTACTTTTTGCTTGGCAACAAAGACCTCTCTCTCTCTCTTCTAACTTGGTAGAAAATGAGGGAAACATAATATTATTATGAATCGTCCTATTATTGCACTTGTTTATTATTGTGATCTTCTTGTTGGCTCAGAAAGAGAAACTTTGTCTTGTTAAGAAACATGCACACTTTTTCCCTGCTCTGCTTACACTCACTCATTTATCACTACTATACTACGTGTGCATCTCACCGTTTCCTTCTGGTGCACTGGATGAAAAAAAACTGTAAAGAGAAATTTGTTGCTGTTTTCTGTAGACCATGCATGCATAGAAGAAAATCTGGCATCATTAAATCACTCTGGAAAAAAGTTTACATTTTTTTGCCAGTTTTGTTATTTTGCTCGTTACCAAACTACAAGAGACATGTGAAATGACATGAGAGACACGCTTAAATAAATTGTCATCATGTACATATATGGTTGTCACTAATAACCTACCATATTATATGAAGATTGGAGTATTTACAGTGAAAGCATATTATTATTTAGTCTACTTTCCTCTCCATTTTCAAGTTTTTATCTTGGTTTCACCTGAACTTATTATAAAAGTATATATTTTGTTACCTGTACTGGTTTTGTTGTTGGAATGGGAAGAAACGAAGCAAAAAATTGGGCAATTTTTTAGCACACACAACCCATGCCAACCCGCTGACAAGCTCAGATAGATGGATATATCATGTAACAAACCAATTTTGTAGCTTACCCATCTACCATACATTTTTCTACTTTGTCGTTGTTGACAGTTGTGTCAAGTGAAAACAAGTCTGCTGCCTTTGCCGCTGCTGCTGCTTGCTTCTACTATTTACTATTACTGCTGTGCAGTTGAAAGATCATTTCTGAATGGAAAATCACCAGCAGTCCCAATTGTAATGTAATAGTATTTAATAAAAACATGCTATGCTCTCTAAACCAGTACCAGCATCATCATCATCGTTTCGATAACAGAAGAACCTTTGCAATTTTTGCTTGCTTAAGCAAACCAAATTTGCCATGCTTTACTGGAATCTGACTTGATTTGAACTTTCTTCTTCGCAGAGAAAAAATATCTTCTCTGCTGCTCCTGCTCCTCATACCGTACTACTCTCATTCTCCACAAAACAGGATGCAACAGAGCAAAAAAAGAAAGGAAAAGAGATTCGTATTTTTGCCTGCCAGCAAGCCATACAGTTATACGAACGAAAAGGAAACTTTTTTTTTAAAAAAAGGCAGTCTTATTTACTTTTTCCTTCTCTCTCTGTCTGAATGACTTACTGTATATTGTAATATGAGAGATATATATTTAGTAACTGTGAGTGAGTGTGAGGAGTTGAAGAGCTTGTTACCAGTTTTCGTTTTATCTTCACTCCAGGGATCCACCGCTCTCTCTATACCTAGACGAAAAATTTCACTCTCTCGCCCATTCTCATCCTGTTGTATATACAACGGCTAGAAGAGCATATTATATATACCTATCTATAAACTTATATGCCGAAAACTTGTATTTTATTTGTTGTTGCTGCGATATGAAACATCATCATTATAACCAGAGTGTATAGTTTTGTTGAATAGTCAGTGGAATTCCAATAGAACACTTTTCTTAAAAGAAAAAAATAACACGCTAAATAAGCTATTACAGAGTGTGTGTTGTTGGTAGTTTAAACTCGGTCAATTTTTACTTCTTCATAGGATTCTTTTCTTCTACTTATGAGAAAGAAAACATTTCACTTGACTGAACTGAATTGGTGTGGATTCCAAAAGGAAACTTATAAGCAACAGAAAAGATGTTGAGAAAGAATTTGAAAAATTGGCAAAATATATATTTTCCCTTTCTCTTTCCTCTAAAACATTTTTATCTTTATTTTTTTACTCTGCAGCTGACAGGAATATTTTTTGATCGTTTTCTTCAGCTGGTTATTTTTCCTCAATGTTATTTCTACCTTATTTGCTTCTCGAGTTTCTTTTTCTTTGTGCTGTGCGCTACGCCACCAGGTTTTGCTTCAACAAGCATTAGAAAAAGAAATCATGTGAGCATCGTCTGCATTTTTCATCAGGTTTGCTATTTTTATGTGAAACACAACACTATAAAGCGTAATAACGCTCCTACTACACTTTTTGTTTATTAGTTTGCAAGTATTTTTTCCTCAAGTTTTAGCAAAAGCATCAAAGATGGGAAAGCTAAAGGAATTTATTTCTGGCGAGAGCGTAGGATGAAAAGTGGGCTTTTTGGATAAACTTGACGCATAGTTTTTGACGGAATATAAGGAGCTATTCAGAAATAAGATTATTATTCTCTGTCATGCCACTACTATTACTTCCATAGACGCATGTGCATGTACATATATGAACGTTTTATTTCAATGAAGAGCAAATCGTCAATAGTAACATCTGGTGTTCTTTAATCGTGGCTTTCAACACTGTTCCATTTTGGCAGGCTGAGAAAGGTTAATTCTTTAGAGGTTCATCCTATTTCAACACACTACAGTCAATTCTAAAATTGCAATGAGCAGCATTGCTAAAAACTAAAAGCGTTCTGCTGTGAGTGCTATATAGCACACATTCAAATGGAAATTATAATCTACAATGCAGATTGAATGCATTATAAAGTAACCTACTCGCACCATACGGCCACAAGAATGACCTACATCCCTGCTGTAAAGTGTGTAATAATATTTCCATTTTGCTTTGTTTTATTGAGCACGAACTTGGAACTGTATACTAATTTCTACACATATTTTGACTTGCATGGTGAAATGAATACCGTCATTCTTTTCACGTATAAAATAGTGTGAGCAGTTAAATTCTCCTTTTTCATCCTTCTTTTTAACATCTGCAGATGCACTTTTTTCTTGGCTTGAGGCCATCCAAACCAAACTCTGGAAATTTGTACAAACTTGAGGAAGGACTTGTTCTTTTAATCCTTCTCCAAAAACCCAAAAACTTTCCTGCTTTCTTCCCTGGAAAAGTTTTTAAGTTTTATGGAAACTCTTCAACAAATCATGCGAAATTATAATAATAAATCTCAATAAATGATAATGACAATAAAGGAGGATAATATGGGGATGGATGAGAGAGATATCTTTGTGTAGAAAGTTATGAAACTTTATTTTATATAACACCACCACCGCAACCACCAGAAGTATTAAAGGATTAGAGAGAGTAAGTAGGTATATAGTTATAACTTGTACAAATGAATGTTATAATCTGTGCGAGTTATGCAACCAACCTATCATTTGTTTCCTAAAATTTATTACCACATTTAGTTGGACAATCTTCATTATCCATCATCTTAATATGTGTTTTCCAGCTGTCCAAAAACTTTTTGCTAAAAGAGACCCCTAGTCAAACTGGGCCAAATATAGAAGGAGGGAAAAAATCTGAAGCAACTAAAAATAATATTATACGCAGTATACTTTTCCTTGAGATTGATGCTGCTTATTTCCAGTTATCTCTCAAAGCCCATTGACGCTCAATTCATATTGCTGTCTCCTTTCATTTTCTTTCCCGCATGTCCAAAAACATTCCGCGTAATAAGCAACGAAACGAGAGAAAGAGAAAAAGACAAGCAGAAAGAGAAAGGGAAAATGTGTATTTTCTGCGAATGAGATGCATGCAAACATCCAGAACAGAACCAAACCAGGTCATCGTGCTGTATTATTATTATTATCACTCGGAATGCTGCTGCTGCCAGTGCATTCAACCGTGCACTCGGCATTCACAAACATTTAATGGCGAATGATTCTTCTATTTGTACCTTTTGTACTGCCATATTATTAGGGGGAAAGTGTGTTGGTTGGAAATTGAAAAGAAAGTTTTCCAAAGAAAGTTATTTTGCATGATGCCCCACGTACTACTCAGTAATAATGATAGTATCATGTGCTCTGCGTCCAATTTAATAATGAGCAAAGGAATAAGAAAGCAAAAAAAGATTTGGAGATGAACAGAGAGTGAAACGTGTCGTATCTATGGCCTTCTCGGAAAATCATTTTGTGTTCAGATGTGCATTGAAATTTACAAGGGAGAGTTTGCTCTATTTGCACACAAAAAAAGAGAAGGAAATAGAGAGGTTCGTATATATTCTCTCTTTCTGGCCATTTTATTCACTTGACTGGACCTGAACTGTGTGTGCTGCTTGCCGTGTTGTACGTATAAAGCTCCCAGTCTCAGTCTTCTCTCTGCCTATTCATGTGTATAAGGCATGTAGGGTCTGACCAAAAACGGATGTCATGTGATTTTGGCTAATGGATTAAAGGAGTCCTCTCGGCCCTGCTGCTACTTTGCTCATCTTCCTTCTTCTTTGCTTCCCTCCCTTGGAATGGACTATTGGTGGTCGTGCGTGAGAAATTGGGAGAGATAAGATGAAGAAAAAAGGAAGAAAACGTCCTCTAGTTTCTCCTCATCACCATCATCGTCATCATCATCATTCCTTCTCGTCTTCTCATCTCATCTTTTCGAGAAAATAGCCTTATATAACTGGTGTACTTAGGCATATATCTTCCCACCACTCTTTTTTCTACTCTACTCTCTTGTACTTATCAATTTGCTGGATGTCCATGCTGCTTTGGTGGCTGCTCCTTCTCCTTTTTAGCCCCCGTATACATTTATTTTTGGCTGGTGAGTGAAAGTGAAATCTCTTCGTTTGAAGAAGATGGTCATGATCATCCTTTCGTGGTCTCTAGCCTTCTTCCAGAATTCATGTGTGGTTTGGATGGAAACAAGGAAAAGGCAGAGAGAGAGAGAAGGAGAAAGTCAAAAGAAGGATAGTAGTCTCTCGCGTTATATGAGCATGGCTGATCCCTTCTTCAGGCCGAGAGTAGTGAGGAGATTCCTATGTGCGTCGTCCCCTGAAGTAGGCCTTATACAATGACTTTCTCTCCACTTTATAACCTCGCACTTTTGGCTGTACCATACTTTTTGTAGATTCTATCAGAGATAGATTTCCCTCGACTGTCCATCCATCCGTGCTGGTCTGCAACATCATCCTCCGCATTTCAAGTAGCCATATATAGTCTCTCTCTTTTCTCGCCATCTCCGAAGTCACTTTATCTTGGCCATGATGTGTTTGTAAAGTGTGTAGTCTCACTCACATCATCACAATTCTCTGCTCATTCTGATCATCACAAAATTTTCTTGGCTCCTTCTTCTTCCTTGGTGCGTGTGTGTAGCCCTTCAGTGTATAGAAGTACTACTGCCACTACTACCCTTCCCGCTGCACTTGAGGAAAGTGAAGCATAATAAAAGTTAATACTACCGTTTTTGTCCTTCTCATCACTTTACACTCGTCCTCTTCTCCAGATGACGATCATCATGCTTTATATGGCATGCAGGTAAAGTAAATGTCTCCCTTATTATGGCACACAAGAGAGCCCTGCACATACACACAGTTTTCCGTCGTTTATGTCCCTTTGCTTCTTACGAAATGTAGTTCGATTGCAATTGTTTCTTTTCAGTAGTGTCCCGTTTCATTGTGTCGTTGCTCATCAGAGATACATATCTGGAGTTTCCTCTGTAATCTCTCTGCTTCCCCGTTTTATATACTCCCATCCCACACCATGCACAAAAGGAAAACTAATGACAAACATTTTCAAGGGTCAGTGCCCTTCCAAATGGCGCAAGCATGCAAAAGGACATTATCGAACAAGGAAATCCAGACCTTTCTCGATATTATACACACATTAATATCTCGCCATTTCATTTTATCCAAGTATGACATTGAGATTCCTTGTTGCTACAATTATTACACAACTTTCATCCATGTCACCTACCCCATTCCTCGGGCAACAAACCTGATCTACTTTTTTTATTAAACTCATCTTTCATTTCTTGCCTGTCTCTTCAATTTCTTTCCATCATCATCACTATAATAATAATGTGTTGCTCCACAAAACATGATAGCAGTTAGCAACAAAGTTGAAAGTAGATTGAAGTAGCAGCAGACGACCCAATGAAGATGATGATGGGAAATAACGTGTGGAATGTGCAATTATAATTTTCTCCGTCAACTGCGTATACCCCTTCCTGTCCAGAATTCCAATTAGTTACCAAACATCCATTTTCTCAACCTTGTCTAAAGCCTGATGACAAAATATCTCATAAAAATACATTGTAAAAATGTATTCAACCTCGATATATTATAACATTATGCTGTTGTCTCATTTCCTCACGATGATTACGACGATGGCGATGGTGGTCTTCCAAGAAAACATGTGTAAACATAAACAAAAATATTGTTTTATGCTCATATACATATGTACATACCCATTTTTACTGCTGTTTAACTGTGAGATAACTATGCCTTGCATGCCTCCCACTGGGAGCAAAAAGCCACAAACATAATCATCCTCATAATCATAATCATAACGAGAGCGAGATGAGTAGCATCGTAATAATAATAATATCAACATCTTTCTCTCTCTCACTCTGGCTATATGCCATCATCAGAAAAAAACAACAGCCATCGCGTAATCTTTTGTCTTAAGAAAATAAAAACAATGTGTGCTTGGAGAAAAAAATATATTATGAAACAAGCATACATACCACCGGCGAATTCAACATGGTTTCCCTACTATTCCCTGTATGATTATGGCCTTGTTTTTTAGCTGT
>JAHZMV010002417.1:0-14492 GCA_027743765.1 Coecobrya sp. COE2 | reverse complement strand
CTACTTTTAGTTCAACATTTGCCAAAGTAGCTCTGTTTAGGCAACACAGAATTTAAAAATCAGAATTTTTTAATTGTTACACCCTTGTGTGCAGAGATTCGATTCTTTTATAATGAGCTGTGTATTGCTCCGTTTTGTATGCAAAACTCTGGGTGTGATGCTCGCTTAGTTTTTTTTGCGTAAGTTGCGCAAAAAATTTTCCACACAAGTTTGTTAAACTGATTTCCATTTTCGCTTTAATCATCATCGCGTCCCTTTCTCTGAAAACCAACGGAGACTACTCTGAGAAAAAACAAACTTTATATAGTGTGATTTAATCACAGTTTCCTGGATTCCATGTCCAGATTCCTTCTTTCTCTCATTCCTGAACTACTGGAATTCTTGAGAAAGCGAAGTATCGTGCTTTCCAAATGTCTCGCTTTCGTTAGACCGGAAGGTGTGTCGTTGATTACATTTGAGTGTACTTTCTCATTTCTTTTGGATATTATTATTAGATTAGAATTTCTTGTAGATGGTGGTAGCACATCACCCCCATTCTCTTCCGGTTTTGGCCTTGATCTACTTCGTTTCGGCCTAATAGAATTTG
The DNA here is from genome assembly GCA_027743765.1 of Coecobrya sp. COE2. NCBI lineage: Eukaryota > Metazoa > Arthropoda > Collembola > Entomobryomorpha > Entomobryidae > Coecobrya > Coecobrya sp. COE2. Next base: position 13,906 of record JAHZMV010002417.1, on the reverse strand, counting down.
ATTTTAGACTAGGATTATTATTATCACTATTACTATTAATGGCTAGCTTACTACTATCTTTATTGCTCCTGTCAATAGGATCACCACCCCCTTCCTCATCCCCTCTTCCGCTAGATGACATGATATTCAAATTTGCATGAGTTGTTGCGTTATTGCTTTTTTGCAGCATATCCCCATCTACATCCTGAGAACTGTCGGAAGAGGACGAGGATAAAATGAGTTCTTCTTTCGTACGAGTTAGTGATTGTCCACCTTGAAGACTTGGTATGCTTTTGTCATTACTTTGTCCACTGTCTTCATTCCCATTACTATTGTCGTACACCTGGTGAGTATGCGTTGTCGGCTGAGGGGTTGTTAAGTTGTGTAAATTGAGCTGAGGTTGGATGCTCTGCAGTAAGTTTTCGTTTTCTTTCCGCACTGTAATCACATTTAAATCAGGTAGATTAGAACATTAATTCATAATTCAATAAGCTTCAGCAAACATAGAAAATATAATATGCAGCAGCAGTAGAGCAAATCGCAAGCTGGCAAGAGAGCGAAAGCACAAGCGGAAACAAAAACGCTCTGGAAAAGAGAAAGTGTTGATGTAAGCGTGTAAGGTATGCGGAATGAATATTGAACGGGGTAACTTGATAATACAACATTAAGATTTGATAATGCAGTAAAGCAGAGCAGAAGAAAGAAGAGACAAACAAAAAGTGGAAATCCACGGTCCAATTTCTTGTCAAGTCTTTAAATCCTTTTTGTACACAGCCAAAAATAAGTAAATTGATGTAATCCCCAAAGTGAATACTTCTACATCCCATATATAACTGATCGTGTTAAACTACTTATTATATTATATGATCAGTTGTTGATGCTTAAGCCTATAAAGCTAAAAATATCACGATATCGGATCATATAACTTACCGCTCACGTATTCAATCTGCTACACAGGTTCGGACTACCTGAAATTTCTCTGATTTTAAGTAGATTTTTTTACTTTATCAGAGTGTATCTATTAATACGACACAGCCATGTCTATTTATTCTCTGATGTTCAATAAAAAGTATTTAAATAAATCCCTGCTAATGCCATTGAAACTTTTATAACTTGTTGTCTATGTATACTTATAAAACAGCCTGGTCGGCACGATTTCATTTGACACAGATTGTACCTTACGCACTATGACACAACTAGTATTTTAGTACCTGTTCTCTTATGAACGAAAAGTTTAGAAAAAAATCGCACGGAAAACCATTTTGCTCAATCTGCTCAAATGTACCTCTCTAGGTAGGTAGCTGGTTCCATAAAGCGCATAATAAGCTCCTTAGTCATAGTCGTCCAGAGGTTCTTTGAATTTAGTTCATAATGCGGAGAAAGTTGCTTTCTTTGTCCAAAAAGTTGAGCTTATCGTTCACAAGTTTCTTGCTTGTAATCAACCTCAACTCGAAAGTTTCTGTACACGAAGTCGTTGATGTTTCTCGTTATTTCAACGGAAATGCTAACAACATTAAGTACTACATTTTCTTTAATCTCGCACCATAATAATTCTTTCAGCGAAGCATTAAAACATAACTGGAGAGAAGTGTGGGTGTGTGTACAGAATAGAGTACAGGTTTTACAGATAAAGATTGCCAGCAAGTGAACAGTTCAGCAGTTGAACTAACTTTTATAAGTGCTTTTACTCTTAAATAGTTTATTTGTACAAGGATGGTGGGTGGAATCCATGTAATGTGTATATTATAACCAGAACTTTATATAATCTCTCTGCCTTACAGAGAGTACAAATTACCGTTATTCCCATATTAAAAACAGCTAGAGTGCGATGTGTTTTAAACATAACTTTCAAACTGTTTCAGCTTTCATTTGGAAAGCAAACAGTAGTTATTACATTATCAAGAGATTAAACTTGGAAAGCCCATCATACAACATGGGCATCGTCCTATCTTTCAAGCAAATAATGAAATGTGGAAATCGCACATTTTATTCAATGCAGACATTCGGAAAAGCTGCAAGGTGAGACGTGAGACTAATTTGTGTGGAGTCAGGGCAGACATCATCATATCATAAGCTGTGAAAAGTAAAGACGGAAGAGGTACACATATAAGTAGTATAAATGCTTCTTTCTCTTCACCATTAAAAAACTCTACAATCTCAATACTCTCAGCTTCCACAATAATAAGAGTTTAGTCATGCAGTTCACATGTTTAGTATACATAAAAATTTAATTACGTGTACTTTGTCAACTTTCTTAAACGCTTTAATTGTTGTGCGCATCATTTAATTTGTTATTCTAGCGACAAAAGGAAAGAAATTTCAAGCACGTATCTTCTCTCTCTTTTTCACTCATAAAAATAAAAACAAAACGGCGAGAAGAGAATTATTCACAAGGGAGCAATCAGTTTTTCTCATAGCACAAATGGGAAAAACAAGCAAGTCATGACTGCTTAAATCCACTGTAAATTATAAACTTACAAGAAATAAAAATATTCACGCAATCTAACCAAACCACCATTAAGAAATGGTGAAGGATATACCAAAACATATATACATACCCAAGTTGGACGAAACATTATACTCATTATCATCAATGTCTTCGTAGTGGACAGAAACATTGGTGTAAGAAGAATCATTAGCGAGTATTGGAATTGGAGATTCCGTGTTATAAGGCGGCTGAGTTGGCGTTGCAGTCATATCAGAAGAAAGTCTGAGAAAAACTACGATGCACGTAATGGCGAGAATAAGTAAAGAACTAAAGCCAAGATGAACGGCCCAAGCAACCTTCTCATTTCGTTTGTTTTTCTGAGACAAGATCTGCTTTTTCTTTGCTTCTAAATTGCTGATGCTATTAGCCATAGACATTCCACCGCTTGGACATAGGCCTTCAATATTACTACTACTTCCAGCAAGACTTCTACACGGACTGGACAGTTTGCCACGGCTGAATGGTTGATGTAATGTTTCTTGTTTTCCATGTTTCCAGTTTGCTCGACGAGACGGGGAGACATCTGGATTACTTCCGTATCGAACAAGTTTACTCATTGATGGTTTCATTTGTCCTCCGGCTACATTACTGGTTGCAGAGAGAATCTTACTTGTAGCAGTAATGGCATCAGTGATACTGCTGCTTGTGCATGGGAAACGGGGAGAAGAAGGTGCAGGGAAAGGAGTTGGAGATGCAGGGTACGATCCATAACTTTTAGAACTCGAACAGCTTCTCACGGAGTCTTCTCGTGATGGGATACTTAACGTCATACTGGCTTGCCGTCTCATGATGCTTTCTACTTCCCCATCATGACTGCTACATTGGCTTTTACAACTACCACCATTCACATGAAGACCGCCCCTTTTCCTATGAAGTAGATCTGCTGGGGTCCAAGAAGGGGAACTAAGATTTTGCCCGGACCCTGTCACAGATGAATGGAGTGAATTGGATTCAAAATTGTGACCAAAATTGACTCTGCAGCCTTTTCTCTGGCAGTCATTCTCAAATTTTCCAATACAATCGCAATGACTAATGCCGCGACGGACAGCTTTACTGTTAGCTTTTAGGGGATGGAGAAGTGCGCGGTATGCTACTGAAGAATTTTCTGCAGTTGAAACAGTATCACCAGACGCCCGTCGTGATAATGGATCTCTGTAGGATGCCAGCCGCTTTTTAACCGAACCTGACGAACTTGAACCTTTTAAATAATTTAAATAAAATAAAAATTTAATACCTATGCGGAGCCACTTAAAACGTCCAGTGTACAACTTCCTTAATCATCACACACACAGTGTGTCGTTGTGTATAAAGAGGAATGAAAGTGACAAGGGATTTGAAAGGAAACAGGGAGCAATAAAAATATGTGGGTAGAAAGGAAGTAAGTTGAAATCTCATTTATACACAACAGTAAACAGCGATTATGAACAGTTGGCGCAGTGAGCCTATTTCTTTAAAAGGAACGTGACGTCTATTATGCAATCAAATCTACATCACGCTTTCTCTACGTGTCATAAGATATTAACCTATAATTTAGTTGAGGTACTTTCTCTTGGTAGTGTGCACATACACACACCACACCTCCAAATGTACTACATAATACATATTTTATAAAACACGCCTCTTCCTATTTAATCGAATCAAGATCAAACCTTTAAAAGATTGGCTTCTTCCACCGAAAGCATCAGGTTTTGGCTCGAAATTGTACCGCATTAGAGGAACATTTGGTGCTGTGCCTCGTCTCGCAGAGCTAAGATGGGCCGATCTTTTGGATCCTAGTGAGGGTACAAACGGAGCACTTTCTTTCCGTCTCCATACAACCTGGCATATTTGGTCAGAGAGACTTTGCTCGGATGAATGTTTTCCTCTGCTGGTATTGCTGGTGCCACTGGGCTTGGTCTCAGAAGAGCATTTCTTGGATCCACGAGCAAATGATATTTTCGACGGTTGTTGCTTTGATCTAACTTTGGAAGCATGAGTGGGATTCTGTTGGAGTGCTTGATCCACTTCGGATCTTGGAATATCTCCTCCATCAGTTAATCGATGAATAGCATCCGGATCCTGCTGCTGTTGAGGATAATGCTTCATTAGTCCCGAACTCGCTCCTTCACCACTGTGCCGTCGCTTGCCTAGCTTGTTTTCTTGTTCCATGTGTTGCTGAATGAGCAGATTTAGTAGTTCCTGGGAATCTACATGATCCGTTTGTATCGCGACATCCGTGACATCCATTTTCCTCTTTTAGTTTACACAGCCAAATTGGAAACTGTGGAATGGTGGTATTTACACATGGGCCAATGGAAAATGAATTCCGTTGAGAAAGACAAGAGGAATTTTGGAATTTCTAATCTTTAGGGAATAGAAATTTAGCTATTCTTCCAATTTAGTATGTTTTACAGTAAACATAGAGTAAACAGTTTATTCTATAATGTAGGCGTTGGTTGGAGTTCTAATCATTTCAAATATGTTCCCTCAGCTCATGAAAGAATCCAGGGAACATGGAGAAAGTCGGAACGTAACTTGCTCTGGGACAGGGCACTTATCAACATAGAGTATACATATGAATTGATAAAGCTAGAAATGGCACAAGGGAAGAGAAGTGACTTATAAAAGACATATTTCTCCAATGATGCTGAAAGTATCTATATAATGGAATTACACAACTTTTACGAGCTCATTAATGTGACGTCTGATATTGTCTGAATTATGTGGGAGTTGCAGTAGGAAGTACTATAGTTGTTTTCACCAGAAAATACAAAAGCATATCATTGTCGTCGCGTTTGTCGTTAACAAACTTTCTCTAGGAATTTGGCATTTTAGTGAGAAAGAGAGATGGAAATGTAGGAAACATGAACATGATAAGACAATAGAAAGCTCAAATTTAACAGATCCACAGATGACGGTCCACGGTAGTTTAAAAATCCTTATACAATGTTGTCAGCGAAATCTGTACAAAAAACGGTTGAATTCTAGGTATATGTTCTTATACTATGTTTGTTTTTAAGTAGATGGATTCGTAAAATTAAACTTGACGATGGCAATATTACGATGTTACATCCGTGCATTCAAACAGATACAATGCAAATATTGACTTACGGATATGTCAACCAACTGGTAATGTTCAAGGTAAGTAAAAAATCTTAAATGTCAGAATTTCTCTTGAGTAAACCTGAAGGCGTAGTTTCCTTTAAAAGTTGTTTTTCTATGGAATGCCAGCGCCTTGTTCCATCATAATTTCGTTTATGTTGTAATGTAGTAAATTTCAGTTTGCGATTCAGATGCGACACCACTTTATACTTCTAATTTGGACTTGATTACATTCTTAGATAGCAAAATGATAATGGGGACACTTTCTACGAACATTCTATGATAATGGAAAAAGTTGCTTATTTCCCCTATTTTGAATACTTACATATACATGCATCCCAGTTCTTCATGCTACACAGGATAAAGTGAATTTGGCGAAAATTGAATTTCTCAGAATCTTACACTCGAGATGGAAATTCTTGATATTCGCCATGTGAAATGCGTAAAAACCGTGATTTCAATTATTTTATAGTGGATCACGCAATCCTGTGGTAAAAAAACCTGACAGGAGACGGAAAGGCCTGTGGTTTTATGTTGTATGCAGATAGAAGTTCTACGATATTTTTCTCGTAGTCCAAGCAGCATTAGCCTTTTTCGAGTTTTGCAACAACTCGTGTTTGGTTAATGAAGCAAACTGGTAAAATCGTGCGATAACGATATTAATCACATAACGCAAACAATTCTACTTCAATTTTGGGGAACAAGTGAAAAACACGTATCGAATTCTCATTTATTCATCTCATCACACACGCAGCATCTAATGATAGACATCATTATATATCTGCTTGTATGAGAAAATCTCATTTTACTTTCTTGGAGACGACTTGTGGATTCCCATTAAAAAGGAAAGTGTGTAAGTGTAACATCTTTATTGTGGCTAAGTAAATCCAATAGCAGCATCTACTACCATGCTTGGTTTAAGGATCAAGTCTCCTTCGTCCAATGGAGCGGTGAAAGGATTAGCTTATATACTCTGACTATAGTAATAGGTGGTATTTTTAGTCAGTGTTCTCGAAAAGATTGGTAGACTTGGTAGGTAATGCTGAATAATTGTCACTTGGGAGTTGAAGAAAAGTCAAAAGAAGGTAGCTAGTAACAGGGTGATGAATTTCTTTTCTCGGGAAAAACATTAACGAAGAAAGGCTAAATTGGTTACAATTTTTTATTTCATTAGGTAGTAGACAGCTTTCCATTATATGGACTGAGTTGGGTTCATTACGACCAACACAGTACACATCTCATAATAACGTGTTGCAAAGAAAACGAAGAGTGAAAGCAGAAAGGATCTCAGTCTTACTAAATCTCTCACGCAGACACAAAAGACAGACATAAAATAATGTGGTGGGTTGGTTTTGCTTTATATAAATGTACAATACGTAAGGATCAACTCTTACCTTCCGCTTTGTAGACTTATAGACTATTACTGTTGCACCGTGAATAGTCCAAAGCATTTTATGTCTAAACCTAACGGAATATACCCAAAGGATTTCCCCTTTCAGTTTTCATCATTTCATCTTGCCCACACGCCTTGATTATACACAACGGAAATAATAATGAAAGCAAGAGACAGGGAAATAAGGAAAAAAGAGAAAAGTGAGACGTGGTGAAACAAAAAAGAAGAAATAAAAACCGTTTTCTACTTTTACTACTAGCTTTCTCCTGGTGAAAGCGTACAAAAAAGAAAGACTACATAATCACGATAACTTATTATTTTCATCATTAGTATATATTTAGAAAGCACTTTGGTATTCTGGTTTCAACGGTTCTTTTACACTCGTCTTTATTTGTTATCATATTTCGTAGCACTCAGCGTTATTGAAAATCGTTAAACCACCCTACCACACACACACATTTGTATAACCCCTTGTATTTGCTCATATTCCACAATATAAATCATTGTGTATTGTACGCAGTTGTGTTACTGATATATGGAACCACCGGTGTGATACCAGGAAGCACACCAAAAATGCGTGTCTGGAAATCTCTTATGCCTCCCTTCCGTCAAAGCTTATTTGCAAGTGATCACACAAGCTCAAATATTTGTCGAAATTTTTTTTACGAGTAGGTTCGTTTTTCTAACCAAATATTTGCCGTGCTCATCATCATCATCATTCAAGAATAAACGTATATAAAGGTTGATGGTTGATGACAACCAAAAACGAATGAATACATTGGCGTACGCACCCAATGTTTAAATAGCGTAGTTTAGTATGAAATTATGGGCACAACTAAGAACCCTGTACAAGCAAACATTCGTACACTTTACACTGTTTCGTTAGGAAATGGTTTGACAGAAGTCTGTCGGCGTGTTTTCTACATTTACCATTTTCTATTCACCACAATCTGTGGATGTATAGTGCTCTGGAATGAAAGCTTTATTCACATTCTATTTCCGCTTACAGATGTGTTTGTGGTGTGGTGAAAAAAGGGTACAAAAACTCGTCTACTAGAATTGACTGGGATGCCTCATAAATGCTTATTTTCTCTCTATGAAGTACATGATAGTTCTGTAGCGGTAACAAAAGACCCTTTGAAATACATAATAGGGTGGAAAAGTCGACAAGAGAAAATTGCTTCCGTATTACATTAGGTACGCTTCACCAGGAGCTATACACAGGGACCAATTGCATGGCAAAAAAATAACCAGTGCCTGGGACCACCATCAAGCTGGAAAAAGGATTGAGGGCAAAATTTTGCCAGATGTAAACAAAGGGAAAAGAAAGAAAACAGTCCATTTAAGTTTTATAAGTGCTTCCTTTTTCGCTCCCTCTTTCCTCTATTACATACATCTATGCAGCACGCCACACTAGCAATAAATCTTTCATTGGTTGCTCAGATGGATGTCTATGGTTAAGGTTTGAACAGAGGAAAAAATGACAGTGTCAAACAAGATATATTACTTTTTGGCTACTGGCTGTGTGGCTGTAATATATGAAAAACTTTCAGTTCCTGAGTTTTCTCCACTTAACAGCTTGCAGCCACCCTTAATGTTGCTTTTCACCATCAGAATTCATATAGGTTTGGTTTGTGTACTCAACAAGGTAAATTCAAGTTTTATAAAATATTATTTTCGTTTACATGCAGCATGACCACAGACCTGGTCAACAGCTACACATACTTTAATCATGAGAAAACCACACGCTTCCGAGCTATATTTACGTTTGCCATTTAAAAATAACATACCAAATGTGGAAAACAATAAAGTAGGCCTAAAATGAGTTTATATGGATTTTCTTTTTTTCCAATTTTGACCGAAATTTTGTACAATAGCGCTTTCTACTTTTTAAAACAACCTCTTTTCAGAATTTCATTGAAAAGAGACAAAGGACTTGTCCAGGAAGACCATACAAACTATACGGCCATGACCCAATCCACAAAGTCCCAAAGCCCATTGCATCTAAATCACCTGCTTACAGATGTCATTTCCCCTTCCTTCTTATTCCTCCCAAATGTACTCACCAGTCACTTACAAACTGCGTGTTTTCATGTTAGCCGGCCCCCATTAGTATTATTAGTAAAATCATTAAAACACGTAAAGAGTTACTGCTGCTTTGCTTTAAGTATTGCTATAAAACGGCAGTAACTTCCGAAATGATAGTTTTGTAGGCCGGAGAAAACCAATTTCTGCTGGAATGCTCATGTATACTTTTTCAGTGTGAAATCTAATATACTACAGAGAACAGTCGGTGCGCACATAATTTATTTCCTCTTGGCCATGAAACATAAAAGTTTTATGGAAAAGGGAAGAAGACAAAAAATTCGCTCGTGGAAAGGAATGTAAAGATTTCATTGTCCATTATTTATGACATCTTGAGTCAAAAACAACATCTGAAACTTTGATATAAACATCTATAGTAGTTGTGCAGTAAACGGAAGCTCATGGTTTCCCAAGCAAGTCTTGTGCTTTTTGTACCACAGACAAGGAACAAGACAACAACAAAACGGAAGAAGCAAGTAACTTTATCTTGGCAGCGATGCTGCTACATATTTACATCTAACCTTTTTCTGGAATGTTTGCTTTCAACTTCTATCAAGGCATCATAATAACAAAAAGTTAGTTTGCTTTCAGGAAGAATGAAGGGCATTCACAAGGCTATTATATATTCTATACAGGCAAAATCAAACCATAGTTTGATTTATGATAAATATAAAATAGGGTATGCATCTGTTATAAATGTCTTTACCGTTTGTATCTTATGCCATAAATGTTGTTAATAGACGGTTTGAACACTGAATATTAAAATAAAGTTCAAGGTCTTGTTTTTGACATTTGAATGCACGGAAATATCCGTAATATTTTATGCATATTGCCATCGCCATTTCAATTTGGAAAGTTATTAACCTACGTGTTGTAATGTATCTTGTTTAATATATCAGAAACTTACACAAGTCGTTGCTGCATCTGACATTACAATGAAAGGACAGACAGTTCCGATGGATCATCCTATATCGACGCTCTGTATACAAAGCTTTCACCAACTCGGGATTTAATATAAATTCACAGTTTCACCATTCTTTTTTCCCTCTCTCTAGTTTATGCACCGCGACAGATGCATTTGAGAGGACTGACGCCAGTACTGACAAACATATTTTGTAGTGATTTTGTTTGTATTTGTCTCCTTTTATCCAGAATATTTAAAGGAATTCGGAGTGAAATATTCATGCACCAACTTGTCCATAAATATAAGGCAGGTAAACAAACTGACGTAATGTTTCAATAAAAAATTACAAGTTATTTTCAATATTGAATGTGTTTTTGGATGCAGTAGGGTTGCCTGTCACGGACGCTGCATCAAATGCAGATGCACATTTCTGTTGAGTAGACATTCAATATAATTTGTGGTTGAAATAGAATGTTTTTGACTTTGAATGGAAATAAAACAAGTTAAAACATCTCACTTTTTATCAGCTTTTATGTTTAGTAGCCAACATCTTCAAGTTCACTGTTATTGCAGTCAACTTATACTTTCACTGTGATGAAACATTTGAATTTGAAGTTTGCTGTGTGCATTCTGTCGTGTTTGGAGCTCTCACGAATACGTTTAGGGATACAATTTCATGTTTTCCCTTGACTTTCTTCATATCTAAAACCATCCATTTGGATGGGACAGGCTTTTAAGTTGGAAATGGGAGTTTCTCGAAGATTACCTGCCTTTTATCATTAAGATAAGCTCTTACATTGACAAAGATGAAGCAACATGCTTTTTCCTTCCGAAACTTGAAACATGTCATACGCAGGGGAGCCGAAGAAAAAGACGAGAATACAAAAGAAAGTTTTTCTCGATAGTTGCAGTTACTAGGATGTATGTAAGCTGCCACGGATTGATGTTGTAAGTAGAATGCGAAAAGCACTAGTCATCATCGTCCTTCAGAAATCCTGTTTATGTGCAGACTCGTCAGTTAACTCATCCCTTTATCCGGAGAAATGGAAAGAAGAAGACGGGGAAATGTAATTTGAAGAGGAATGATAGATGCGTCGTTTTCCTTTCTATACGGTGGAGTCCGGCTTATATAGATGTAACTTTATATAGTGCTAGCAGATGGACGGAATTCTTTCATCGTGAATTCGCTGCCAGTGGGAAACCTGTAACAATGGGATGAGCAGTAACAAGAAAAAAGGTAAAAGTTTAATCCTTTGTGGATGACATAAGATGACGATGATGAGTCTTCAAGTTTCATACAGAAACCGATCCGAGCCGAATTGCATATGAATTCAGTTAGTACACATAAGTGTATAGGTAATATGTATTATGTTCATCCTTCCAATCTTTTTAATACGGCAACACATAGAAGAAATATTTCCTAGAATTTATCCGCAATTCCTGATCCTCCGTTTCTTGCCGTCTTTTCTAAGATGTCGATGTCCTTTTGGGCAACATTATAAAAGCAAACAGAGAGGCAGGAGGCTACCAACTGTGCTTTATTCCAGGACGGAAACGGAGACAGCAAATGGAGAAAAGTTTACTTCTCTTTTCTACGCATTTACAGAAACCTTACGACCAATTTCTTGCTTTCACTCATTTTCTTTTTCCACTTTCAAAACAAATCAGCCAGTTTGTATGTATTGCCGTTCTATCACTTTATTTTTCTTCGTGAATAGCGTCGATGTGTCCAGAGCAGAATTGTTTTGGCTAGCCAGGCGTATTATAAGGAAAATGAAGTATGTACTTTGGATACAGTCGTGAAGTACCAAGTACCTGTGTGATTTCACAAGTGCTGTTTCAATCGTCGTCGTCGTATCAAGTTTTATCGGTAATTGTAAATTTTCTTACAAATGCCATCAATGCACTGATAAGTGGTATCGCAGAAAATCTTCCGTAGACTACAGTATGATGTATGTTGTCAGCGAATTTCTTTCTTGTCGTTATTGTGTACTTTTGTCATTGATCATACAACCAAAGATTTTTATACTGCATTAAATACATTATGCAGGGCAAAGAAGTGTTATCTGAAATCTATTAACCTTATATGTCATCACATATTCAGTCTCACAATTCACAAAACATTTACATAGAGCACATTACAATTATATAGTTGATGGGAGAAAACAACAATAATAATAACTAGACATGACTGAATTAATGAATAAAGTTTACTACATTTCTCCGTGCCCCGTAACGTAATTCACGAAAATCACTGTTATTTCATACATAGGTATCTCTTCGCGTCATTACATTATAGAGTTTTCCTGCTCATTTCAGAAAAAGTCCTTGTCTAGCCCCACCTTTCCAGGCTGGTTCGGATCAGATCCGTCGAGAAGATTACATTGTAAGTAGGGCCCATACCTTTTCCCAAGTTGTTCAATGTCAGGCAACTTTTCCAAAGTTTTCTCAATTACATGCCCGGTGACAACCGTCATTACTGCTGCTCTTCCATAATAGTGCAGGTCTGAAGGATAGCTAAGTAAAGACCAGAAGGGCAAGAGATGGCTGTTAATCTGTTGGGCCCCTTCATAAAACTTTTTATATGCCGACTCTGCAGAGAACGTGGAGCAGGTCTTGTCATCAAAACTCACAGAGTCGGTTCTATTTTTAAAATCCTCTCCTTTGTTTTTCTTCGTTTCAACTTGCTCAGCAGAATCAACTCGTGAAAATGGACGAGCAGTGCTGACTTCCTCTTGGTCATAAGGCCTTTTAAACTTTTCCCAAAAGAGCGAGTATAACTTTTGTGTAGGAGAGGACGTCGCTGAAGATGCTTCTCCAGTCCCAAAATTATTTTCGGTACTACCACCACAGCTCTTTTTCGTGCTCTCCGACTGACTTGTTCCACTGAAGTAATTATTGTTGTTCAAGTTGGTTCCGTTGTTGTTGTAAGAAGATGAAGGACTTGTTTTTGAGAACGGTGATGAAGATGATGATGATGTGGATGAAAAGGTACTCTGTGCTGTTGTACCATCAACACCATCACCTCCAAGAAAGAAGTGGTTTGCCCTATTGGAAGGTGATGTTGAAGGTTCTGGGGAAGAAGCTGATGATGAAGAATTTTGTGCAAATTCTTGTTCTTTTTTCGCTTGTCGGCCCTCAGCAAGGCAACCGAGTGAGGAAGATTCGATCAGCAAGTTTACAAGAGAGATTCCCAAAGGAGCCATGATTCCTGCCCAGAATATATTATTTCCCTTTTTGATGTCGATGTTGTTTTCTTTTTTCTTTTCACTCTCCTTGTTTCACTCTTTGCTCGATACTTTTTTTCGTGCAAAGCTTTTAACTAATCTTCTATCCCGGCTTGAATTTCCTTTTTTTAAACCAAGATTCCAGTTATGAGCATCAGTGTTTTATAAAAGTATAAACATAAATAGATGTTTTTAGCGAAGTCGTGCTGTGCTCTTCCGCTCGTTTAATATATGAACTAATTCTTATAAAGGGCAGATGGACAGTTGTATATTTTCTTTTCCTCTTTTATGGTCTTTTCACAGGAAGAAAGCATACGTTGTCCTCGTCCCTTTCTCACTCTTTCTGCTTTACTTGGTGCTCTGCTGGTGGTGGTGCTTTCAACAGTTCTCACTGTGCTGCTGAGTCTTGCCTTCTGTCAACAGACTTAATCCGACCAAAGAGAGAAATTCTGAAAATTGAATGATCTTTACTTAGCTCGTGCGGAATATTAGGAGATTTGGAATTTGTATCTGTTCTTTACTTGTCTGCACTTAACCGCTTCAGTTTACGGAAACAAATTTCATCACCTTGAATGCTTGAACGTGTGTGTGATGCTGATGTGACTCATGTGACTAACGCCTAATGGCAAGATAAAGACATGAGGGTATAAGCAAGATGTAAAATTGTGATACATTATGTCATGTGGTGCACGTACAAATGTTGGAAAGCGATGGAATTTAAGTGCTTGTAGAATTGAAACATTAGTCAT
>JAHZMV010002416.1:0-19911 GCA_027743765.1 Coecobrya sp. COE2 | reverse complement strand
GGCATTGAATATTACATTACCTTACGTTAGAATAATAGTTTATTATTCATCAGGTCGGTCTTTGGCAGTAAATACAGGTTCATTAAATGAACGTTCATTTTCACGTGGATAAATGTTCTTGCTTCTTTAAACAACGCAAAAGGCAATTGTATAGAAACGTTAACTGAGAAATTATAATATGTAATGAGAATAATGTTTACATCGTAGATATTCTAGAGATTATGTCAGTCTATAGGTTTATAAGTGCATGCGCCAGATCTAAAAACAATTTCATGTTTCGGGGAAAAAAGAAATCAACTTGCTTGTTTTGTACTCTGAATAAGAGACAGTTGTACGTTTCCACAAACATCAAATAAAAATAGCTTTTAACAAACCCGATATGGCTTTTGAATTAATTACATTTCATTTATCACCTGTCAAGTGAACCAACATGTGCATATAATGATGTTCACCCTGCCAGAGGGTTTTTACCACACGTGAGCACGTCTATTTGATGTCATGAATTCATGCATGCTAAAATGACAGTCACATTTAAACATTTCATTTAGCCAACAAATTAAATCGCATTAATGCTGATAGATACGTCTATTTTTAAAATATTAAAATAAAACGTTGCTGGTATTTTATTTCTTTTTGCACAATGATCAGATCAGGTTACATGGAATTTGATTGCGACATGAAGTTTCTTATCACTCGACTTTAATTTTACTTAAATAATGTATTAACGTTAAATGTTTAAAAAACATGAAAACACTAATCGATCACTACGATTCTAAATGGCTCATTGTCACTAATTTTCTTTCACTAAATTGCTAACTTAATCTATCACAAGAGGGTGTAATAATATGTATAAGGTTTGTGTGATTGAGGTTTGTTGTTCGTTAGATATTATTAGATTTCATACACACGAGTGTGTAATCATGATATACAGACATTATCGAACGTTGTATATATTATTATAACTTAAATTAAATTCATAATTACTCATTGCACCACCATTCTACATTCTATTTGGGACGGATATGTATTCTTTAAAAATTAATATTGCTGCACTATATGCTTCACATGGAAATGGCAGAGGTTCTCACTGCTGCAGTCAAAACCGGATTTGGGTCAGGTTCCTCAGTAATTATATTTACTTTCACCCATCTATTCTCCTTTGACGATTTTCTGATGGCTTCAATTACAGCCTGGATGTACAGACCATCTTCAAAATTTGAACCCAATAAGCCCACCATACTCTCTTTCTTCCATTCTTTCCCGTTTGGAATGTTGAAAGTTTCTCGTAATGAGCCAAGTAGTTTCAAGAGACCTAGAAATACATGACAAACATTTTCCAATATATTTATGCACAATCAATCAGTACAAATGATGCCATAATAGGTATTGCTAAAATTTACCTGTCATGTACATCGGTGGTAACAGAGGAGATGAATTATTAGCTCCATTGGCTCTTGCGGTCTTATCCACTAAAAGTAAATCTACATCTTGGGAGTCTTCGTAAATCAGTGTTTCATTTTCGACTGGACCGTCTTTATTATTTAGATTGTTGTTGTGGATCAAACCATGAATTGATGCGTTTGTAGCTCTAATGTAACCTTTAGACCCACTCAGTAGCATCTCCTGGAAAAAGTGTCCCTTTTGCAAATGATTGGTTAAGGTCATGGACACGATTAACCCATCATTCATTTCCATTTGTATTATAGAAAAGTCCGCAGCCGTAATTCGTCTTGTTCCATTTATTGTTGGTGTAGTCTGCGTAAGAGCTCGCGTTATTCCGTGAACACGGACAGCCCTTTGTCCGGTGAGATATGTGATCAGGTCAATCAAGTGTGATCCAAACAGGGTTACATTACCTCCTCCTTAAAAGTACATATTTGGTTTTACGCACAAAGAACTCGAGATGTACTTTTATGCTTAATATAGTTTACGATTAGAAAAGTATTAAATTACCCATTATGTCGTCGCATAACCAATTAAAGCTCTGTCCTAAAATTGATCCCATTTCTATTCTACATTGACACAATTTTGGTTGTCCAACAAATTTCTCCAGATTCTTTTTCATTTGAATGAACCTGCCAAACATGAATTTAGATATAAAATTGCAAACATTGTTCCTCGTTCAGTTAAGAAACATGGATGTTTATGACAAGCAGGCACTTACGCAGGGTGAAATCGTATTGGATGATTCAATAAACCGATTAAACTAGGATAATACTGAGCGGCCAACACCATCTTTAACGCTTCACATTGTGACAATCCTGCAAAAAAGTGAACTGTACTATATTTTCGATTTTTTAAAGTCAGAATAGGGTACATTCCTCTAAAATAGAGTACCATACCCGCTGGACGATCGCACAATACGTGCTTTCCTATTCCCAGTGCCTTCACTGCAATCTGGGAATGTAAATTGGGCGGACATAGAACAAGGACCAGCTCAACATCCTTTCTTAGCAGCACATCGTCAACCTTATTTGTCCAGAACGGAATTCCTAGCTCCTTGGCAGTGAAATGTGCATCTTGAAAAAATGACAATGCAACATGTTATATTTTTTTAGGTTGTACATTAAAAAATATGTTGCTGTTTTCACTCTTAAGTAATTTACCTTGTAGAGTCAGTCCCCAAAGGGCTTCCACACGGAAACCTTTGGCTTGCAGATATGGGACAAGGATTTTAACCACAGGATCAGTACCAAAAACACCGATCCCTGGTAGCTTCATGATATAACTTTTTTTTAAAAGATTTCAAGTATTTAATCGGCCAACAGGATGTGTACTAACATCATTCATACAAATCGAGTAAAATAATCGCTTCATAAACGCGTATCAAGTTAAAGATTATTTTATTATTATTGCCAGACAAGTTAGCACTATTCGATTTCAATATAAAGAGTACGATTTAAAAAGGATATCTTGAGGATTGCCAATTTTGCATGTGGAAATTTATCTTGATTAGTAGCACCTTTACAATATTTTATTGTGTAATCGTCCAAATGTACATCAGAAAAAGAAAATACTTTAGATATGTGTGTACGATGATATGTGCGTAGGTGTGAATAAAGGAGCAGCGGATTACCTGTTCCCTGTTAGGTACATGTCTGTTTATATTGTTATTATTAGGTAATTTATGTACGACGGTACATATCGGTACCAGAAAGTTCACATATGGTTTGTTTTCTCCTGTATCTAATACAGTTTTGTAAAGAATTCAAAGATGTAAGGTAAGTAGGAGCTCACATATGTATACCACCTTTTCCTGTCAAGTTCATAAAAAGAACCGAGCCAGTGCAATGGCAATGCTCGTAGTGTGGTTATTCTCTAAGCGTTTCATATAACATTGACTTTTGTTGACCAACCGGGATAACATCACAGAAAAAACCAAGAGCCGAAGAGCCTGTTAGACTTAAAAAGGAAGGAAGATGCATACTTAATGAGATGGTTGAGTTTTTATTTGCTTTTTACTTGTGGGTGTGCTTTTCTGTGCATTGTAGTTCATGCGGTTTGTATGTGTGAGTTGTTCTCAACCAGAATGCATATTAAACTTTCAGGAGACTATGCAAAGCTATGATGATCATCACCTAAAGTCATTGTAATCCTGTTAGTGTTACCACATAGCAAGAAGACGAGTACATTACATCCCTCTGATAACTGAGGCAGGACATGAAACTTTTATGAAGCCGTTTTCATAATTACTCCAATTTCAATACAGAGTTTTTTGAATAATGACGATATACAATGCAGGCGGTTAAAATGGGCACACTGCTTTTAGTTCTCATCATTTCGTTATTAGGTCCAATGGAAAACAAATAATAGTAGGTTTAGTCTGAGCCTATTAAAATATTAAGTCACTGCGTAGAAATTTTTTCAAGTTGTTGGCTTTCTAAAGATCAGGTAGCTGATTGTAAAGTTATTGTATTGTAAACATGGTGTAGTAATACCTACACAGTTTGTATGAGATTTTTTAGCGAAACGAAACGGTATTCACACACACCTTTAAGCGTAGAGTATGTGTAAAAATATAATGTAGGTAATAATGTTATGTATAATACGCAGGTATTTTTTGTTTGTATGAGATTTTTTAGCGAAACGAAACGGTATTCACACACACCTTTAAGCGTAGAGTATGTGTAAAAATATAATGTAGGTAATAATGTTATGTATAATACGCAGGTACTTTTACTCATATCGTCAGTGGCATTAGTTGCAAATAGTAATGTTTATGTATTTTGTTACGCATTAAAGAGGCAAGGATTTTGCAGAAGCAAGCGAAAGATTTTGGGCATTTTCTTTTATTGGACTTGTTGCCTTTGTTCGTTGCAATTGAACATAAAATTGAAAGTCTGGTTTCGTGTAGCGAATTAATTTATATATTCGTTAGATGCTGAGCAGAATGTTTCCGATAAAAGTATCTTGTAAGTTTTTATCGATGATACTACAAGAAACTTTACAGAAACAAACCATGTAGCTAATTTATTTTCATGAACATTCAAGATTACCTCCGCTTTCAAAACAACGCTTCCATATTTAATGAAAAATTGAAAAGTATTAAATGCACATGTTGGGTATTTGCACTTTCCATTTACAAAAATTATGCATTGGATGATATGTTAGTGAAGGAGAATATGGGTTGGCTAAATTACAACCTAGCTCTAAAGTATTCTAATTATAATAATAGTCATGAATTAACTAATGAAAACGAATGAAAATAATTTGTCCAGAACTGCTGTGCGTTTTCTCTTTGAAAAATATCCACTCGCAATTTTTTATTTTTTAGCGACAGTTTAAGTGAAAATGACTTTTGAGTAATTTAAAAACATTACAAAGCTTGCAATATCATTGTACTATAGGAAACGAACGCGAAGTAAAGGTCCTGGTACGATAAAGATGTCTATCTTATTTTAAATTTTAGTCCTCTTTGTATGGAGATGGCGCAGCCAGTGTAATATACTGAATGGCTCTTGTGAACTCATCTGTAAAAATAAAAGAATACTTAAGAAAGGCTGCTTACATTATTAGTAAATGAGAAAATTGCCAAACTTAAGAAAATTTGAGTGATTACCCATATATGGAAGTCGATATTTTTTGTACACGAACGGGTAATAGACTAAAATACCCAAACCGAAAAATCCTACCACAGCCAAATATTCCACTTTTGGGTCATATGCAATTGGTAAAACGACTAGCGCTGCTGACATTAATACTGCTACAATTGGAATAATGATAGGAACCTACATAGGCATAAAAATAATATTACGATTATTTCAAGAGATGATAATGTGGTGGACAAGATCATATTTGCATTGCATCATACAATTCTGTAATCATTAAGGTAGCGCAACTTCAATTAAAACAATACAATTGATAAGGTGCTTTACCTTAAATGGGCGAGGTGCATCAGGCTGTGTAAATCGCAAAATAATGACGCACAAAATTGCTAACCCGTAAATCATCCATGACGCAAATCCAAAGAGATCGATCAATTTTTCAATTTCACTAGCGAAGATCATTACATATGCCAGAATAGTCTGCAATTTTCGGAGAACATCACAAGCATTATTTTCTCCACTTTCCATAATAATTAAAAGGCAAAAAATGGTTTAAACCGGTAACAAAATTTACATTCAATGACAATGCAACAATTGGTGTGAGCCTCGTGGCATGAACATAAGACATCACGTCAATCATGTGCCCGTCACGTCCCACTGCATAAGTTATCCTAAAATCAGTGGGATAAATTACAACATAAAACCTTGCGAAGAACAAAGGGAAAAATGCCGCAAACGATTATTTACCTGCCGGCTGTGAACATGCTTCCGTTTCCGGTTCCAACGGCCGCAATCGTAACCAAAATCGGAATAAGAAGTTTCATATCCCCGAGATATTTATCACCAACGTCCTAACAATAAAGGGTTGTCTTTCTTAGCATCATGAGATTGGAAATGCCATTGAAGCAAATATGAATATTATACAATAAAAATAACATACAACTGCTACTGCTTCGGAATTGATCATTTCATCTTTCGTTAAAGCTGTGAGATACGAAATGTTGATTAGAATGTATAAAACCGCAGAAATTGGGATTCCTATCAGGATTGCTAGTGGGAGATTCCTGTGTGGATTAATTAGCTCCTCGGTGGCTGGAATGTGAAAAGTATGACAGTATTACTTTGTAAAACCGATACTGAAGCTGAATATTTATGAGGATTTTTGGAGCATTTGGAACACGTAATTTTTAAGACAATATTTGGTTGATGCATACCCAAATTCAAGTTATTCCAGCCATCATAAGCCCATAATCCTATTTGAAGAAAAGAAAAGAAATACAGATTGAAATATATGCAAGCAATACTGCTGTATACTATTGTAAAACAAGGTTAGTTTATGGTGTACCGCTGTAAAATGAAACGGCAATGTCGCCAACTGTCTTATTTGTCGGATCCCAACCACTCTCCAGGGCTCCAAAATCACCTTTCGACATGTTGTAAACTCCTATACCAATCATGATGGCCATTGTAGCGATTTTTGAAATAAGAAAAACAATCGCTGCTTTTGTGGCCAACCTTGCGCTAAATATGTTAATTGCAGCAATGAGCGCTGTTGAAAAGATCAAAAAGATACAAAAAAATCTTCACATCAAGTAATCACAAGAAAGATCATAACATAATGAAACATTCATATACTTCGGATTACTTACACGCAATTACTACTGCAAGTAATTTTACAGCCATTTTGAATTCCTCCTCATCTTGAAATTGTTTGCAAAAGCGTTCCATACGGAGAATCGGGTACAGTGCATATTTTCCAAACGCTAAACTAATTATGGACAAACTCGATGGTTTAAGTAGAAGCACAGTTGCCTACAAACAATAGAAAATGCCCAGATAATTAACCACGATCCACGGTATAAGTTACTAACTGGATTTCATGGTTCATGCCTACTTTACTTTTTTCCGAGTTACTATTCTCAAAGTGCCCCAAAGTATTAGTTAATTTTCACAAGCTACTGGTTACAACTGTGTCAGACACTTTACACTGACAGGTTTTCAGAAGGGTATATTTGCAAGTTCCCATTGATTTTCATTTGAAATATTCAATGCTGGGGGGAAATGGGCAGTGCAGAATCATGGAAGTCATGAACTAGAAAACGGGTTGCGTTACGCAGCGGTTGAATATCTTTTGTCCAAACTATGCATAAATGCCAAGTACCATATCTCATTCGAATCTGAAACCTATTGCATTTGAAGTGAGCAGTGATCTTTTCGACAGTGCAGTTTGCTAGAGAAAGCGGATTTTATGTAAAAAGTATAATTTGTGTACCCAAGCGTATAAGAATCCAGGGAGCTCTCCGAAGAATTTTGACAAGGGTTTATACGTGGCTTGGTAATATGCGTGCTCTCTGAAATGATATTAAAAATAAAGTACATGCAAACTACGTTCGGGATATTCATGACCAATAAAAAATATTCATATCTATCAATCTACAAGACCATTTATTTTTAGAGTGCTTACCCTCCACTTCTTGGGACTACTGTCCCTAGCTCGCAATATGACAATGCGGCTAAAAAGAGAATTATACATATTTTTAAATCCTGTCCTCTCAATAAATTAATCGAACGGAGGAGGGTCCATATCACTGTTTGTGTTACCCAAAGTTGCTAAAAATCCACAAGCAGCCCAAATGATCAAACTTAGGCTTGTGGAACCTGTGTTTTTCAAAAGTCCAGTGGGTGAAATAAAAATTCCGGATCCTGTAAAACAATAATTCAGGATGACCAAATGAAAATGCTGGCATGGGCATGACAAGTGACTATTTTATACTTTTAGCTTGCATGAAGAATTCTGATTTGCATGCATGGAAAACTTACCTATCATAGTCCCCAATATCAGTGCAATTCCTCCCATGAGCCCTATTGAGCGTTGCATATGAACTGTCTGACCTTCTGTTGCTTGTCCCCCTGGGGGAACTACCTCGTCTAACTTTCTTTTCTTTTCTGCATCTTTTTCGGGCAGAAAACCGGGCCCTTGTCCATGCTGTTTGATATCTGATTTCAGGACAAATCAAAAGAGCTTTATGGTATAATATTAATAATATTTAGTGCATATAAGGAATTTTTTCATTGTATCAACCTTTGTCCTGCTTAAATGTTGGATTGTCCATGGCTAATCACAATCAAATTACAAAAATCGCAAATTTGCTGTTAATTATGTACATATGAAATGAATCACTTTGTTCTTGAAACAGAAACTTCACACTTCACGCACGCCACCTTCTACAACACTGACGATCACAGTGTGTATGATCCATATATTTTATCTCATGTCATTCCAGAGTGATAATTGCATGGAGAATCCCATTCTCAAAAATCATTGAATTGTTTTAAATTTATATATTGTTTTAATATCTCACTTGACAAGTAATCATTGTGAAGAGACTTAAGAAGATTTAATGATTAGCTCATTGGGGTTATTATATAACATTTACCATACATTAGTGAAAAGATAATATCCTTCGTACATTTACCAAGCAAAGATAAGGTGCTAGTAAACCGATAAAAGTCATAATAATATTTATCTTTGACAAATGAAACAATACAGTACATATATGTACACACACGTCTTATGTAAACACATCACGTATTTACGTACAGACACAATGATATCAAAAATTGAACTCGAAATTTTAACACGTGATTTCTGATTGCTGACGCTAATCCAACTATTAAACTATGCCCAGCTTTATCGTTCAGTTGAAAACAATGATGCAATAACCAATTCTTGTTAACTGATAGATTGATTATATACCTAATGCATAATAGCCAATAGCCATTGTTTTATATATTTAAACAGAAACTTCCCGTTAATTAAGTCACGTGTATTATGTATCTGCAAATAATTTGCACACGTTCCGGTGAAAGGGCGAAGTACGGAAACGGTTATGCATACTTGCCGTTGCCCGTCGTGCTCTAGACTAAATCTTTTGTTTATGTCAAATGAAGCAGATGAATTGCTTTTCTGGACCCATTTTCTTGTTACTTCAGTTATCGCGGTCAAATAAAATTTTCGTTGAAATTATGCTTCTTACATTCATTCTTCAAATTTGAATGTACGCAAGTTGAAGGAAAAATAAATTGCGGAAGTGACCGCTATTCAAACATGCTCGTAAAATTCTTACCATTATCAAGTTGAATTAGAAAAACAAGTAAATGACCTACTTATCTTGACGCTCTGTTGAGACTGGGAAAAACTTTGTTTACTTACTCGGTTGGAATTGACCTTTGCAAAATATCCGTGGTAGTGGTGAGTCAATAGTACATCATAATCCCAGTCATTAAAAGCACAACCAAAGATTCATGTACAAACTTACTTGGAGTAGTGCTTATTCGTTCATGTATAGTTATTATCATTATTACATACTTTATTCCAAGTCAGTTATGTCGTAAGCGTGAAACAAATGGTATTTTAAATCATGAACCATTGATGGACTGTCTATTTAGTAGACTGAAAGAAATGCAATGTTGTCTGCATATACGCATCCCTAACATAACAGCCTAACCAACCCAATGACGTAGCTCTCATTATAATAATGTTTAACTAACGTAATGTGGCTGATGGCTGATAAGCACGCGCTATTAATTCTCGTCACGTCCAATCATGTCATAGCTATCATTTTTCTGGCACTAAAAATCATGATATGAATGAATGGCTGGAAGTTGTTTGATCTAATGGTATAAGCTATATAGTATTTATTGATTTAAGCAAGGCAAAAATTCATAAAACATTAGTTTCATAACTTCTAGTTAAGCTTAAACCTTTAACAATTTATAAAACATAATTGAAAAAATACACTTTAAACATTTAACATTTTGTAGATTTTAAAAGGAATTTTCAAGAAACTTCCCATTATTGCAGATTGCAGCAATCACGCTTTTGACTATATTCACATGAATCTAATAAATAACTGGTAAAGGAGCCTTGTTGAACCATTCAGAACTTAGGGCTTCTTATTCGCGCTTGGTTTGTTTTCAAGCTGTTTTTCTGCCAAGTGACTCAAGTTACAGAATCCAATCTTGGTTTTCCCAAACGAGTTAGGACCTTCACTAGTTTTCGTTTCCCTAAAAATTGAAAATATTATTCATAAACAACTGAATAAAAACCAACATTGCGTTTTTATAGACTATAATTTATAGTATTAATTAGTTGATAATGATGCCATACCTGCCCACATTTTTCATTCTCATTTTACACTCTGCAGGCATCTCTTCTGTGCTCGTCATCATCGTCCGTGTTGAAAATTGCTGCTACTTTAGCCGACTTAACAGGCATTGAGACATTTATTACTTTCGGTAAAGGCATCGGTTTCTAGAAAAGAAATGAAAAACCAATCGTATATAAAGCGTGTTCATGTTACTAAAATCATATCATAATGCATACAACAAACACCAAGCCAATCATTCCACTTACTGTTGACGATCCACCTAATTTCAGCGAAATTCCAGACGAAGCCCCACTTTCAATTTCACTACTATATGGCTTATTTTGCGTAACTGTAGAAGGCGTCCTGTCATCTTCAAAGTGAAATTGTGAAGACTTCTTCCCCTCCAATGAGCCCGTTACACGGTTTGACTTTCCAGATCGATCCTCCTCATCTGAAGAAGAGTCACTCCAGCTTGAGGTTTTCCTAGATGAGCCATACTGATTATCTGTTGTCTTTAACGGTTCAATATTACAGGCTTCACTTTTACTGGCGTATTCATCTTTGGTGGGATTTGCACAATCACGGAAGCTCCTTCTGAACGGACTTCTGCTTCTGCTTCGACTCCTCCTCTCTCTAGAAGATCGTGAATAACTGGTGGAGGAGGAGGATGACCCCTCATGTTGATCTCGCCCCTTGTTTTCCCATCCAGGCTTTGATGATTCCTCCTCACGTCTCCTATCACTCCTCCAATGTTGGGAATTCACACTATCGCTTCCTTTATCATCCCACCGATTCCTCCTCGCCGATTTATAACCGTCCTCCCTTCCACCTTCCTGATCCCTCCGTTTGTAATCATACCGACCTGCAAAAAACCTGACAATAGTTAAATATCTGTTAAACTTAAAAAACTAACTAATTGTGTTCAAAATACAAGCTTACAAAATGTGATCCTACATAACAGCATGCAAACATATTCACACGGAGTAAAAAAAGCTTCAAGCAAGAAGCTATAATTAATTATGCAAAATACAAAGATAAAAACTATGCAAATCATGATTATCAATTTACACGATTATTTAAATAAGCTGCATTACCATCATCTCTGTGATACATATTGCTTTCGTTCCTTTTTATAGAGCACTTGGAATCCTTTTATCCACTAAAAAACTATTCCACAATTAATTACACTACTGTGCCTTTTGGCACAACAATTAAAACTAAAACACCAATTTTGTACACCAATTTTTGTATGTGGATCTATATAAGTTATCTATATGGGCATATAGGCATAATAAGAGGGAAGGGAGTTAAAGATGACTTGGGCGTTTCAGGGGTCCATTTCGAAACCCGGAAAAAGTAGATACATTCCTTATCACTGAAAATCCCTACAGAAATTTATATAAAAAAACGGGTGAAAAGATGTGTTTGTACACAAAACCAGATTCATCTTCCGCTACTCCAGTCTGTTCAATGGTCTCAAACGATCCATGTGTACCAGATATACTGCAGCCATCAGATTCAGAGGTGTCGGTTAGAACAAAGTGTATTGAGAGAATTTGAGACTAGATTGAAGAACAAAGAAAAATTGACGCCGGAAATCAGTACGGTTAACTCTAATTGTGACTCACAATTTGTAAGCCAGAAAATATGGAAATATCACATTTATGCTGCATTGCCATAAAATTACAGTAATTTGCCCATTTGGTATATATCAGTTAATTATCATGCTGGGAAATTAGATATGGATTGACATGGGTTGGGAAGTGTGGAAATGGGAAGCATTCCTCCCCATGACTTAACGACGACGACGACCCTTAAAGGTCAAGCGTTTGTTCCAATCGAAATCTTATACATCCCATTAAAATTGTGACATGGACTTCCAATATTGAAATGTTGGAGTGTCGAATTTATGATTTATGTTCATGGCACATTTGTTGGCCAGCACGTGTGCTCATGCTTTAAAAGAAGGTTAGTCGGAAATAATTACGTTAGAGTTGGTAAAGCAGTTTCATTTTCTGGAGGAGTTTTTTTGGATTGCGTTCAGAGATGAGGACATTCAACCGTTAATACGGCGGTGGTGTAACATCCAGAGAATGCCTGCCAAGATTGTAAACCAAGCGTGTTACCTTTCTCTGCAAGCCGGATTGGAATGATAAAGTTAATAAAACTGAATTTTTTTTGGAACCGTTGGGAAATCCCCATTTGCAACTTACCCCAAAAGGTGTGCAGCATGTAACTTTTTTTTCTTTCGTTTTAACAATTATTTGCGCATATAACATTTTGAAGCTGAAAGCAGTTAACTTTTCTAGGATGTGGGTACGTAGTTTCTGATTTATTTAAACGAGAAGCGAATGACGCATTCGTGACATGCCTGGTATTCATTGTATTTACAAAGAAGCATGCGAAGCAGAACATACTTTCTTCGTATGAAAATGAGTACGCAAAAAGTAATTTTTAACGCTGCTGCTGGGAAGTTGCTCATTTAACAGTTTAATGTTTTTCTTTTGCGTTCAAAGTACATTTCTGTTGTCAACAAAATACCGTGTCAAAATAAACATAAACTGGTGTTTTATGGGCAACTATACTCATTGTGAGTTAATTACACAACGGTCTAATTTCCTTTTTTATTGTAGTTATCACACACGGAGAAATCTACTGACAACCCTAGAGGTCTGAATGGATGTATCCCACAAAAAACCCCAATAGATTCAAGAATGCTGATAAGCTTTATTAAATGAGTACAATTGCAAGCCTGCAAAAAAACCAACTTTACTCAAGCGAATTGGAAATGCTTTTCAAGTCAAAGTCCCAAAAGTTTTTTCTGTTACAAACGGCAGGTCTTACTACTCAAAGATAAACACTGATACGCGCGGTACACAACAAAAAACGCTAAAAAAATAATCCAAAAAAATTATTGCTCAGCTTAAACAACTAAACATACACCAAGACTTTATAGTAAATAATGTGTATAGTATCATTTAAAAAAGTATATCTTTTCATATAGGAAGCTTGGCAAAAAATGGATGGTTTCTTGTATTCACGGAAAAAATGCATGATGCATATGTCAAACCGTTGTAAAGTAAACCGTTTCGCAAGAGAGTATATAGAGGTGATAGGTATATCGTATCATTTTTAGTACCAGCAACTTTGCGGAAAGTGAAATGAAATAAGTTGGAGACGTGTTTAATGTTCTGTTCATACGTAGTTCTAAAAATAGTTTATATTTCTTGCAAAAGAAAAAGAAATATTAGTTAGTACACCTTGCAGTTTTCCAAAAAGATCTCTTGTTTCTGCTCGTATGTATTCTCAAAGTTCTCGTTCAAGTCTCAAAAGTCGAAACAAACTTGGTTTTCATAAGTTAGGTAGCTCACAAAGCAAGCGTGTCATGTCTCATGTGTCTCAAGTGGGTTCATGATTTATAGAAATAGGTTGTGATGAGGTTTCATAATGTGCAGCCCACCTCGTTTGTAAAACAAGCTTGTAGAGTCTGAGCTGTGGACTAAAAGTAACTGAAAAGGCAAGTCTAAATCTTTTGGACAAGTTATTAACAAACTGGAACTCAGTTGGGAGGGTTGGTCAACAATTCGGCAAAGGATAAACTGTAACTATCTGTTTCTTAAGAATAACTGATTGTTAAATCCAAATAAACTATAACTAAGCAAAAAGTATAAGCCGACTAGGCCAAGTCTAACTATAATTTCACATTAAAAATGTAAAACTCCCACTCGCAAACATAATACAGTGCATAACGTCACCAGATCCATTTCAAAATTTACGATAAAAACAAAATAAAGCAAATTAGGATCAATGTGACAGCCTTAGCCCACATGAAAATGTTTATTTGCTGCATGCAAATCTGAAAATTGCCTTGTATTTTCTTCAGATTGGTTTTGTAACCCAAACTCGTTTCGATAAGGAAAGTTTGAAAAAAAGTTAAAAATATCGCATATCGTATCATCTTCATGATCCTGTCATCATCACTTGTTCAAGTGCGTGCATCCGTTCATATGCAAAATGTTATACGGACTGGTTTATTCGATTTTTAATTCACGTGCTTGCTGAGCAATGGCTTGTGACAGTCAATCGCAGTTTGCATAGTCGAAAGGAGGAGATCCGAATCGGAAAGATAAGTGCGGAGAGGAAATGTTTGAAAGCAAGTGTTTTCAATAGTTTTCCATCTGGACATTCTGATTGCATCAGTAATTATACAAAACCATTCCCGTCCAATTAAAACAGCACCGCATTAAGTTTTTTTTATAAAAAAGTTAAGTGGTTTAAGTAAATCGTAAGAAGATGTCTGAATGCGAATCTTACGAATCAGAGGACTATTCCTCGGAAGAAATAGAAATGTCTGAAGTGGAAGATGAGTTTGCTGGTGAAAGTGAACAAGAAAACCATGCAGAGGGGCAACGTGAGAATATAGAAAGTTCCTGCAGTAGCCTGTCGGATGGTGTACAGGATAGCCAACCAAAGGTAAGCCGATGGAAGTCATACTTGTTACATAATTGTTTCATTTTTAAGAAATTAACTAACCCATACTTGTAGTTGACAGATATCATTAAAACCCAACAAGTCATTATCGACAGCCTGCGGAAGGAACTGGCTTCTGTCAAATTGCAGTCCATTACCCAGTCTGGTCACAAAAAGTGCGCTCCCAAATCAGAGGAGTCTACATCAGCAGTGGTTTCCTCATTTGAAGATGACGTAAGATTCTCATTCAAATCCTCAAAGAAAAAGGTTTCTTTGTGTAAATGTGCTTATCATCAGTATTGTCTTTTAATCTTTCCAATTAGGATGATGAACTTGACTCGCTGTCATCGGGAGACTCAAACATCTCAAACAATTCTAGTTCCGGCTATGGAGCACCTGCAACGAATCCTATGCTTGTTGATGTCGTAAGTGTATTGTGTACTGTGTACCGTATACTCCCAACGTCCCGACTCCCACTATCTTGACATTGGTCTTGATGAATATTGGCTGCAACTCTTTGTCAGTGCCAGAAATTTTGAACGCATAATGTTTCACTTTCTCAAACGATTGGGCCTGATGATGAGCATTACATTCAGACTGACTGTGTGAGACTGTTTGGGAATTGGGTTGGGAGTATACACTATTTTTGTTTTCCTTATGAAATTTTATTATAGTTTTTTTACTATTTTACTTGTGCTAGACTGCTACTTTTTTCTATTTTATCTGCATCGTTATGCAGTGATGTAAGCACACATGGTGTGGTCATGAAAAGGGATTTACAATAATTTATTATGTTTTCATTCGTCTCGAGTAATTTGCGCTCCCGATCTATCCTAATCCTAATAGGTCATTCAAAATGTAATGGAGCATCTGCCACTAAAGAGCCTACTTGTGGCCCGGCTTGTCTGCCGTAAGTGGAACGCAATGGCAGCCTCTCACATTTCCAACAACTGTGGTCCCGTTTTATTGGAAGTACACCAGCCTTGGAAGCCAAGCAAAGGCATTAAAGTATCAACGTACATTGACGTCATGAGAAGCACTTTATGTTGTCCAATCTCCAAATATTCCATATCATCATTTACAGCACTTGAAGAATTGGATAGGTTCTTTTTCCACTTTGGGGGAAACCTGAAACATCTTGATCTCAACTTCCCAGAATGAATTCGATGATTCACAAGAATTTGCACGGCTGCTGATTAGAAAAATTCCGCATGTGGAAAGCATTCGTATTGGCTGTTGTAAAATGTTTGCAGACAGCAATTTTGTAACTGGGCTCGTCGATCCGACAACCTCACTGCCATTTAAAAAGGAAGCAATGCTGAAGAACCTGAAAGCGTTTTGCATTGGGAATATTGTCAACATGATACCGTCAAAAGCGTGGCTAGAAGACCTTTTCAAGATGACTCCAAACTTGGAGAAATTGGTTTTACATGTGAATTTCAAGGAAAATGGTGAACACCTTCATTAGAATCGTATTGGAAGCTTTAATGAATCTTGAGGTGCTGAGAAAAATTAAGAGTTTGATGATATCATGCCTAACAGAGTCCCATTTACGTACTTTAATGAAATTAGCAGACTGTGGCTTAAGCCTAAAACATTTCAGATTTCAAGATTTGTGCATTCACCTAACCGAAATAAGTGGAGGGACATTAGAGACATTTTTGAATTCACAAGCTGACCACTTGGAAAGTTTAGAAATAGATCAGAGTTCAAATTTTCCTAGAATTCGCAATTTTAAACTTCCTGCAATGAAGTTCCTGAAGTCATTTGAATTCGCAATTTTAAACTTCCTGCAATGAAGTTCCTGAAGTCCTTATCTATTGTAAGTTCACAACGAATAACATTCGGGACCATGAACTACTTGTCTGACTTTCCCAAATTGGAAAAGATGGTTTTAAGGGGCTATGATGTATTTAACTGTCAAAATCTGTTCCCACATGCGACTGACAAGACATTCAAGCGGCCTATCAACGGCCACTGCTTGAAGGTTTTATCCTTGCCTTCAAAATTCAGTGTTCCCCACTTCCCCAGGGTTTTATGTCGCTTATTCCCAAACATTACGGATCTGGAAGTACGCAGTGTCACATAATGAATGCTTACGAGAAATTTGGGAGTCATGGCCAGAGCTAACAAAATTGAAGCTTGTGGTCTCCCACTTTGATGACAACATTGATTCTGGAATGACTGGGATTCCAGAAGAAGCGTGTGGAGAACTGAGAGGCATAAGCAACCTAAAAGAAAGTTCATTGGAGAAACTTAAAAAGGGACCGGGAATTACCGACTTACACGGTAAATTATCATTTAAATTATTTTCATCCCATGGAACATTGCCGTGTCTGTATTTAAGTAACAAAAGAGACTGGTGCATAATAATAACCTTTTGTATATTTTTTCTACATTCAAGGTCTCCGTTCATTTGAATTAGAATGTCGTGCTATGTGGATTCCCTGTCAGTTGATTACAGACGTCACGGGATACTTTGCTTTGGCCCAGTTACGCTACCTAAAACAGCTAAAAGTTACGGAAATTGGGGTTCCGGAAAAATTTGACGTGAGACGATAAATAAGACAAAGATATGAAACGAAACCTGATATTTTCACACAAGTGCACACACGCTAAGAAAAATAAACTTATTTTTTGACAGCTATCCAACGAATGCATTTTGAGAATTATAAAAGCCCTGAAAGATGCGGATACTACTTTCAAAATAATGGATGATCACGGGCGTTGGCAGCTTGAACTTGGCAGGATAGACTTGCTGCGAAATACATACGAAAGTGAGCCGCAGCTTGAGGATCATAACAAAGACAGAGAATATCTGCTTGACTAATCTCTTCATGGCCAATATTTCAATGCGAACTTTTTTTTATTTTTGATATTTCTTGACTTATCATTAATCAACAGATTTATGTAATTACGCAATTGGTACATATGGGCTGCTTGATTATTTTACGTCGAATCTGGTATTAATACGTCTTACATTTAAAAAAAAACTAGAGGAAAATAATAAACTGAATATGTGCGCGCAGGTGTGCATTGCACAGGAGATTGAGCTATTTTTAAATGTTAATCTATTTTGCTATTGTTTTTATAGTATAACAGGCTGTATCAATAAATAAACCACATTTTACTCTATATTTACATTATTTTACATTTGGTCTTATACAAAAGATATAAAAATACTTAATATTCATGTGTAAAGTTTTTAACATGCAACTTTAATTGAATTACGTCAATCCCAACATTTCTTTCGCTTCGGCTCTTAATATTCATGTGTAAAGTTTTTAACAGGCAACTTTAATTGAATTACGTCAATCCCAACATTTCTTTCGCTTCGGCATCTTTGGAACTGATCTCGGGTGAAACATATTGCATAATAAGTTGTTGTTTCTTCATGTCCACAATTTTTTGCTCAATTTCAGTCTGACTTGGCACTTGAATAAAGTAGTTCTTAATTTCCTCCAATTGTTTTTCCACCTCGGGAAGTGGCTCAGGTACAGATTTTCCTTTTTGCTTGCGCTTCTCAACCTCTGTTAGGTACACATAATGAAGGAAAATTACATCAAAATTCATTGGACTTGCCACATAATACAATTTTCAAACCCATAACACAAGACTAACCTTTTCTCGAAGCAGCTTATTAATTTCATCATTCAAATCCCTTAACTTGAATTCTCCCAAACCAGCGTTTTGAATCTGACTAACTTTCTTGGCAATCTCTCGAACAATTTGCATCCTCCATTTTTCCGCTTCCGGCAAATTTTCACACAGGGTTGAAAGGTACGGCCTACGATCCTGTTTAGGGCCCCTTTCCTCATCTAATTTCATGGCATGCCACCTTGCCAAAGTGGTCCTGCAAAACATTAATTACATTTAAAAATCGCATTGAAACGGATTGATTAAATTAAATTAATTAAATGGTCATATTTAAATTTGCAATGGCAATGGAACTTACATTGCCTTTTCTGAATTCCTTGCCATGTTGCCGTCCGCCGCTTATCAATCAAGCAACCAGTTTTTCGAGTTATCTCTAACTTCCAATTAACTAACTGAGTTACACAGACTACTATATATAAGATCTTTGAGTTACACAAAATGATCCTTGGAATACCAGTAAATTAATTAAATTATTTCACTTTCCGGTTTTGTGAGGCTGTGTGCAAGCTTACTTGACTATTTTTTTATTTTTCTAGACGACGTCCAGGTAAGCTGCGTGAAATGTTTGGTGCATTTCTCATTTTGCCCCTTTCAACAATGAATGCTTTGCTTCTGCATATATTTTTTACCATTTTCTCATGTTATGCACAACGACGGGGTGAAGTGATTCATAATGGTTCAAGAAGAATGTCAAAACGATGATTTGTGATTTCAATTAGTTAACTGGATTTAATAGTAAAATATTGAGTTGTTATAAACATGATTGCATCTCGTTTATTATTACAAGGCGAGTTCTATTGTTTTCACAATGTGTAATTCATATAAAAAGATTTAATTTCTAATTAGAAAAAATGCAAAGTTCATAGTATGGCTTTATATTTGATAGTGTTACAATAGCTCTAGAGGTCAGTCTACATTATTTTTCTAGTATTCTATATAAGGCTAAGATTATTGCAAATCACACAACAATGATTGTTTTACTGTTTTTACTCATTATTATCACTAACAATTATTATGATTTGTTTTCTAAAATTACATGATCACGAAATACTCGTGGGCCTACGACTTTCTGTCTGTCTTGTCCTGCCAGTAACTTGCCGTGATTGATATTGGTATAATGCTAGCTTATTTTCTGAAATATTTATGTATTTTGCTTAAAAGTGCGTTGTACTAAATTGTGAACAAGCCAACCGAACAATGGATGAAACACAACGATTATACAAAATCAACTATCTAACAAATTTGGTTTTGATATAATACATGTACATACATAATATAAAGTTTGCTTGGAAATTTACACTTTACATAAATTATGTTCATATCAATCATTTGTCTGTGGCTTGCAATTTTTAAAAATATTTCCAATGTTGACCGTTGTGTTGTAAAAAAACTACGCAATGTAGTTTACTTGATTAATGCTAATTTTTATCTTAATGAAAGAAAATTTAGGGCGGAATTAATAATCGTTTATATTCTGCCTGCCATCGTGGGGAAGGCCCGCAAAGAGATTCAAACTTCGCCAGTCTACGAATCCTGTTGTGATGTAAACTTCCACGCACCCTCCTATGATTTCCACGTTCCTTTAGTAG